>OU426980.1:93417546-93533823 GCA_911387785.2 Aelia acuminata | reverse complement strand
AAACAATGTATCTACTGTTCAAACAGTTCTGGACTAAGTATACCGTCGATCAAATTAGTTTCAGTGAAAGCTATTTCATCATAATTATTGCAGATAACATTATTATACAGAGATGTTACTTTAGTTCATAATCCATTAACATTTTGATAATAACAAGACAAAAACCTGTTATTTATAAGTAATGTTGTTTAAATACTAATCTTAACCTTTAAGATATTACCTAATAACAATAGTACAAAATGAAAATATATTAAAACAAATATAGAGCTACAAACTTGTGAAAGAGAAGTAAAAAAGAAAAAAAAAGATAGAAGATAAGAACTATAGCAATTATATTCTTCAAATAAATAAAGAAAACGATAAGGGTATAATATTAACTTACGTTTAACACACATGTTAATATTTATGGTATGTTCCGTGGTTTTAGGCCACCAATATCCTCAATTTTCCGTACCGGAATGACAGGAGACGATTCGTCGGCACGTATGTAGATCCTACCGTTTCTTGTACACACAAACCTGTATTTTAGAAGTCTATTGGATTCCTTAACAGCCTTGAGTAATCTTCTACGTGCTGGAGTTAATGCTTCTTTAATCCAAATGGTATGATCGTCTTGCCGGTCCATATGTCTAGTAGAGAAGTCCCTCTTGACTCGACGAGCCTTTATCAGTTTCTCCTTATCAGCCCTTCGGACAAATCTTACGTAAATACCGCGAGGTCCATCTCGCCCAGGGATTTGTCTCATTCTATGGCAAACATCAATCATTTCCTCCTTAATTTTCAAATTAAGCCCTTTTGCAACATCCTGCACCACCAGATAAATATTTTCGTTTTTTATCTTCAGGCATACCATCTATCTCAACATCGTTAGTACCTGAGTACTGCTCAATGTCATCGAGGCGTGTGTTTAAGTCTATCACATCCTTTTTTAACTTCACATTTTCTATAGAAAGAGTTTCAACTTTTTTTAAAAGCCTTTCAATCACCATTCTTTTCAATAATAAGTGATTTTAAATCGGCTATTTCATTATCACGGGCATTACTAGCCTTATTGAGGTCGTTGATTAGTTGAGTTTGTTGATCGGTCAATCGATCAATGGCCGACTTTAAATCAAGAACGTTCACATTCTCGCCTGTTCCTGCTTCTAGACGCAAACTTGCCCGTCGAGCATCATGGCATTCGTTGCAATGCCAGACACGATTTTCACTATGTAGAAATTCTATATCTTCTTTTGACATGTTTGCACAGCTCGCATGGAATAATTTTGAACAATTGTTACATTCGACGGAAATTGTCGAACGAGAAATATTTTTATTGCAATATCCGCAAGTCATTATTATAAATAATAACGTGCACCACAATAGTAACGAGAGACTTAACGTAAAAGGGATTTGTGACTCAGAGCGACTTAAATGTGTACTCACTTCTCGGCATCAGAGCTAAGACAGATAGAAATTTGTAATTTTTACTATTCAGAAGAGAATTAAATTTCTATTAAACCTGCTTATATAGTTGTTGTTTTTTAAGTTATATTAAGTGCCTAATAGTATTGTGCCTAACGTTCTTTATGCACAACAAGAATATAGTATGCAAGCATAAAGTTTATGCAGGAACTAAAAAAATCAATCTTATTTTCATGGAATTATAACTTCTTAACTCGTTGAATCAACATATAATTTTTATTACTA
Source organism: Aelia acuminata (assembly GCA_911387785.2). Lineage (NCBI taxonomy): Eukaryota > Metazoa > Arthropoda > Insecta > Hemiptera > Pentatomidae > Aelia > Aelia acuminata. Next base: position 93,532,134 of record OU426980.1, on the reverse strand, counting down.
GAAACACTGGTGACATTAATAAAATTTAAAATTATATTAAGTTTTCATCTAATTTCTGAACGTTTCGTGGAAAGAAGAATAAAAAAACTAACGGAAAACGGGATACATTTAAAAAACATTTTTTTTTTAAATTGTTTGCAATTTCAATTTTTGCACACGAAATTTAATTTTTAAATTACTTGCTATTCCAGATGTGCTCAATATGAGTGTTTCTAAGTTTCAAAACTAATTTTGAAACTTTTTTTTTTAACTTTGAAAATTTTTTTTTTTTTTTTTGTTGCAGAGGCAACAAAACAAGGGTAGAGACCCTGCAGGGTAGAAAAAAAATTTATTGGTAAAATAAAGAAATAAAAAATAATTAATATATTAAATTTATAAACTGACCAGATTTTATTTATATTAATTAGTCTTTTAATGGAACAGAATATTTTCCAGTGTTTTGGTTATCTCGTAAGCAGGTTATATAACACCTAAAGCAAGGTTTCACATAACCTGCTTGTGTTATACACTTAAATTAAGGTGTTATTCATATTTAAAAGAGGAATTTGTAAGGATATAAATAAAAGAAAATTTGTTTCAGAATCGCATACATCATTTTTTTTTTTGTCAGTCCTTATTCGAAACACCGTATATAGAGGTTTAATGGAAAAGCTGTAGTAGGTGATTCCAGACACAATTTATTTAATAAGAAAAAATTAAATTATTACTTCCATTAAATAAAATGCAACTTTATAAATTAGATAAAATTGTCTTTGAGAAAGTACTTATTTATTTGGCTAACGCCTTTGATAAATAGGACTGTAGGTCTAACTTAGCAGAGTTGTATTTTTTGATGTCATAGGTTTTTCGCGAATTGTTTCTCAGCCTCCTGGCAGACTAGAAATTCCCTAGTTAAATTTTAAATATTCCTTACTTTCGGGTTCACCGAAATTTTCGTCTTGCAGCTTCGCTTCTTTTTATCATATCCTTTATTTCAGGACTCAGCCAAGGCGAAACAGGGCGACAGGAGGTTCGGGTTTTCAATGGGGCATGGATGTCTAAAATGAATTTTAAATTTGAGATGAGGATGGAGACCATACAATTAAAAGTTGAGGGAATACTGCAGGACTTCTCAGGGGAGTCTGAAAGCATACTTACGTTGAAATCGCTGGTGATAATGACATTGGGATAATTGGAATATAGAGAATAATATAGATAATGAAATATAGAGCTCAAAAGAAATAAAACTTAAAACAGTTTCTGAAAAAGTTATTCTGTTTGATAGGTATTATAAATGATTTCACTATATTAAAAAGTGATAAATTTCCTTCCGGGTGTTCTTTTTTAAAAGTGCAACTATTTTAGCCTATTCTTTAGTATGCTCTGACGTCTGCAAACTAAATCACTCAAAAGGAAATTTAAAGCTCTTTAATATGATGTTTTTTTTTTTAATTTATTGAAATTTACAACTGTATAATCACAATGAAATAAGTAAATATGATATAGATTAATGACATTTACAGTATGATGATGTAAAGTTGGAAAACCACAAAATGAAAAAAAAATTATGTTATTTTTGATTACTTTTGAAATGTAAAATTTATTTTCAAAGCTTGAAAATAAATAACTCTTTCATTTCAAGTAACAGAACACTATTCTACAGTTTTTTTCTACTAACTCGTTGTATCAACATATTCATTCTGTCACGTGAAAACTGGAGTAAGATTTAAAATTATATAAGTAAATTTTTAATATTACACGAAAAAGGTATAACCAACAACCAAAAAAACAATGCAATTTTGTAAAATCGCCTTTCTTTCCTAATGGAGAAAGAATATTTAGATAAATATATTTTCCAGAAATTTTCCCGCTTAGCTATTTGTTTCATTCTCGTATATTGTTAACTCTATTTTCTCTTTTACTTAAATCCTTTTGTGAAACTCGGATTATACGCGACAACTCGTCCCAACACGCACTCTCCATATTCTAGTAATATTATTCTTATGAAGACGTTTTAAACGGAAAGGCTGTGGCCATCTCCCGGCCTTAAGTCCTATTATTTCTTTTTTCTATTCTCCTTTAAACAGTACTCTCCATTTCGAATCATTCATGGAAACATATTTCAATCTGATTCCTCCGTTCCTTGATTGACAGTCGCTGTCCAAGAAATCGGTCAGTTCCTGAAGGTCTTTTGGAATTAAGGTACTTATTGATTTACTATGAATTTTTCCAACGAATGAATGATTTTTTTTATATTCAAGAATAAAACACCTTGCCCCATGTATTCAATATGTTCTAATATAATAATAGGTATTATACAAAGTTCACTTTTTCTTCTTCTTTTCTTTTATTTTGTTCATTTTTTCTGAAATATTTTCTATTCAAATGATTTTTTTAAAATATTGTACAGGTTATGTGCATACAGTACTGGCCTTCAACGAAATCAAAAAGTGAAGATTATGGAGATCTGAATATATCAGTGCTACATGAGGAAGAGCTAGCCAATTTTCATATAAGAACAATCAAAGTGATCCATAAAAAAAATACGGTAAGTTGTTGAAAATGAAATGTATAATATTTATCTCATATTTTAATTATATATACATACACTATAAATTTTACAGACTGCAATTGTAAATAATTTTATCTGAAAAGAAAAGATTGGCCATGGCCTGTATTCAAACCTTTCTCTTCAAATAAAAAAATTTATATATATAATATTTATCAATCGATGAATTTGTATCAGGATAAGATGGGTCTCTACAAAACAATTATATCAGTTGTATAAACCTATTATATATTTTTTCTTACCGCCATTATAATATGCTTAATTTATTACCTAGCTTTGCAGTTTGTTAAAAAAAAAAATTATATGTAGTGTCTAATAATATTGTGGGTTACAAACTTTTAGTTGGTAAAATTATTTTCAATCAAATTTTGATAGGATCATAACATGTTAACACATTATATCAACAAATAGTATTTATTAATGAAAAGCCGGAGAAATCAATAAGCTTTGAAAGGTTATAGGCTGTTTTTGAAGACTAAAAATGGGAAGACCTACAAAAAACTAAAAAAAAGGACTGGTTTTAAAAATATCTCTTTCTTAAAGTTTCCTATTATTCTGTGCTTATCTACAGAATAAGTCTAATAATAGAAATAGAATACATCTCTCTACTTATTCTGTATTACACATACATGTTATATGTAATAAATGTAATGTTAGCATATAATTTGTTTCGGCTTTGACAACCTTACTCTGGATCACTCATTTTCGATCCCCTGATTACCCTATCAATACCCGTGAGTGGTATTATCAATATCCATTCATCAAGCATGAGTGGTAAAACAAGGCCCTTAGGATCCATTTCTATTGAAAATGTTTTTACTTATGTCTAAAATTATCGAAAATGTATTAGTTAATTCAATTAATAAAAACAATTTAATTTAAAATGTCCTATTTTCATACCAAAAAACATTTCATCGTTTTTCTTAGAATATATATTTTAACTGTATTAATATAAGTTATGAAATTCTCAAGGAAGTGTTAGCTTAAACTGAATATGTCAAATTAAAAATGAGCTGATCTTATATAATGCAAACAGTAATAAATAAATAAATAAAGCCTTTATTGCATGAATAATAACATAATCTTGTAATAATCATAAATAATGCTACTTCTGCAATATTTTCAATTGATATTTACAATTACATACTATTAACAGATAATTACATTTATAAGTTTATAACACAAATTTGTACTTCCAACTCAAGCTCATTGACAATATTCTACAACAAATGTTGCCTCGTGCAGGCAACCTTAATAACACCTTAATCGGGGTGATAATCTAACTTCCCTGTAGACCAAACCAGATGTTCACTAAAGGTTACAGAATGGATCCTATAGAATTTAAAAGTTAAAAGGAAGGTGAGGAAGGCAATACAATGCAAACAGTAATAAAGAAAATTAATATAAATGAACTGTTCAGCAAATATTCTTAAGAATATATTTACTTTTCCATGTAATATACGTATCTCGGGCAATTATAGGCAAAAATTAAAAAATAGACCAGAAGGTTCTATAAATAGTAATCAATAAAAAAAAAATCATTAGCAAGCATGAAATAACTAAAGACAACAAACTATTTAAATCTTCAATCCTCCCAGTGCTTTTTGATTTTTTTAAATAAGCGAGCACAGCAGCTGAAATGAGATTCCTTTGATGACAAAAAGGGCAAACCAAGAAAGGCAGCATCCGAAATTTCAGAGTAAATGAAGTTTTGTGAGTCTTATCAGACGCATGAACTCCTAAAAGAGCAACAGTTTGAACAGCATGGAGTATATCTGCAGGATGGACAATATCCTTAAGACCAGTGGTACTTGGAAAACGGACGATTTTCTATAAAATCTATATTTATTCTAAAAAATATATATTAAATATTTATTTAACAGTTTACCATCAGACTCACTGCGCAAGTATAAATATATAAGATTGTCAAAACTTAAATACAAATATTTTTAAATTTTATTTTACATTGAATTACTATTTATTTAAATGTGTTATGGTGAAACCAAAAATATTTTTAATTCCTTTAGTTTGACAACTAAAGGAATTAAAAATTTCCAACAATTAAAAAAGTCTTGTCGATAAACGGTAATTGATGTAGTAGTAGTATACAATATATACCAAATTGTAAAAATTACAAAACATTTTACGGCAAGCGAACTGTCTGCCGGTTAATTTTATATAATTCATTACTTGTACAGTAAGCGTGAAATAAAAAGCAAACAAAAAACGTAGTAATATTTACAAATGCAAAGAAAAATATACAATAATTCCTATTTGAAAAATAAATAAATTTAATTCTTAAAAATACTGTGTTGAAATAAAACAAGAGGAAATAGGAAGAGAAAAAAAAAACAACAACAAAAAATTAAGTCATTAAAACAAATTTTAAGGAAACTGTAAATGTTAAGTAAATCATAAGGATCCTGCCTACGTTGGATTAAGGAGATTATATCGATGAGTCCACGCACATAGTACAAAATTCACTATATTATAGCACTCTGTTTTAGAAGGGGCATTCAAAAGTGAAAAGGAGGCTCTGAGTTGACTAAAGCCATGCAGGAGATTTTAATCTGTATTTGGGAAGAGGAAAGATTACCAAAAGCATGGCACCAATCAGTGCAGTGATATGTCCAATTCATAAGAAAGGAGACGCCCTTGAGTGTACCAATTACCGGGGTATTTCGTTGCTGCCCGTAGCTTATAAAATTCTATCCAACATCCTATTTGTGAGATTACTTCCTTACGCAGAACAAGCTTTAGGTATGTATCAGTGTGGATTCCGAAAAGGAAAATCAACAATCGACCAGATATTCACATTACGGCAAATACTAGAAAGGGGAAGGGAGTATAAAATACAGACCCATCACTTGTTTATTGATTTTAAAAATGCATATGACAGAATCAATAGAGAACAACTCTACAAGGCGATGATGGAATGCAGCGTGCCCAATAAACTAATAAGATTATGCCGGGCTACAATGGATGGAGGTAGAAGTCGAGTGAGGATTAGGGCAGAGTACTCGGAGGAATTTCCGGTAACAGTTGGTGTCAGGCAAGGAGATGCTTTAGCCTGCCTTCTATTCAATCTAGCCCTGGAGAAAGCTGTCAGAAGCTCAAATATACAAACTACTGCTACAATTATGAGCCGAACAGTACAAATTTTGGCGTTCGCAGATGATCTTGACATAATCGGCAGGTCAAAAATAGCTGTAGAGGAAGCGTTCCTTAAGCTAGAATCTAGTGCAAGATCCCTAGGGCTGATTGTGAATGAGGGAAAAACCAAGTATATGGTTACTGGACAACGAGCAGATCCTGGGGAAAGAGTGCAGTTCGGCAGTTTCAGATTTGAGAAGGTGAACGAGTTCAGATACCTGGGAACACAGGTGAACTCAGATAACGATAATACTGCCGAAATAAGGAGCCGGGTCACTGCTGCTAATAAATGCTTTTTTGGCTTGAGGCCTCAGTTGAGAAGCAACCTCCTTTCCAGAACAACAAAGCTGGTTCTGTACAAGGTGCTGATACGTCCTGTCCTTACCTATGGCTCGGAAGCTTGGATATTGACGTACGCCGATATGCAAACATTGCAGATATTTGAAAGGCGAATCCTGCGTTGCATTTATGGATGAATCCAAGTCGAGAATGAATGGCGAAGGTGTACAAACCGGGAATTGTATGACCTGATGAATGGGCCTGATGTGGTTAGAGTCATCAAACTTGGAAGACTGCGGTGGGCCGGCCATGTGGCCCGTATGGATGACTCAAAAATCCCGAAGAAGACTCTCACCGAGACACTCCATGGGACAAGACGACGCGGACAGCCAAGGCTGAGATGGCAGGACAGTGTGGCCCATGATGCTGGGTCCCTCCTCGGAATTCAAAACTGGAAGGCGGCAGCACTAGACAGGGACAACTGGCGAAAGCTGATTAAGGAGGCCATGACTCGTTAGCGGGTTGTAGTGCCGAATAATAATAATTCAAAAGTGAAATCAGAAATGTATTTCGTAGAGGGCTAGCACCCAGAAACTCGGAACGGATCTCACTGAGAGCAGAACATTCGGCCAAGAAGTGAAACAGATCCTTTTTTCCGCAATGTTGCAAAGTGGACTGTTAACATTCGTCCTATCCAGCCAAGGAATATAGTTCAAATATAGCAGTTCGCCTCTAAGTTTGAACATCCATCTTAACTCGCTCCAGGTGAGATCCCAAGAACAACTATCCCTGAATCTAAATAACTTAATGCTGTGATCAGTTCCTTATAAAGGGAAAATCTATTGGAGCTCATTGCATCCACTTCACATTGCACTCTATGGTGGCGTGATATTTCTGACCGTAAATTCTCCAGTTGCTCCCTCCACAATTGAAAACTGTCCAGAGAGCTGACAAACCTACACGCAAATCTCTCCGCTAAATCGCACCAATTTTTAAACCAATAAGTGTTGCGTTTGACAACTTCCTTTGCAGTAACCTTAGAGAGACGATCGGTTGGCAATTACAGAACCCTTTGACAATATTTGGAATGCAGCCGCAGTGTATGTATAGGTATGTCTCTAGCAACTCAGAAGCAGTCTCCAATATAGTTTGGGGTAGCATGCGGTAGTGAAAACAGTTTTTTAATAAAAAAAAAGCTGAAACTTTTATAGTATATCATACCTCTGAAAACCCCAAACTTGAGGAGCATAGCATACAATGGAACGGAGTACTGTATTAAATATTTCTTTTTTAGCATAAAGTGGGACCTGATTTTGCGAAATAAATCTTGACCAATTCCTATTGAGACCCATTTTTGCAGGAGATATACGATCTTTCAAATGGTACATCATTGAAAATCGGGAGCTTAACGTGACACCCAAATATTTGTAACTAATAACCACATCTATCGGCAAACCCCCGAATTTCCATCTCTCCGCAGCAGCTAGTCTGCCACCACCCTTCCTGAAGACCACAATTTTGGATTTAGCCAGGTTGACTGTCAAATTCCAATTGTCACAATACGCTGAAAAAAGATTTATATTTCTCTGGAGTGTAACCCTGTCTTCGGCCAGCAACACGATGTCATCGGCGTACATTAAAATGTTGATAATTTTTCATCCTATTCGAACTCCTCCTTCAAGCGTGAGAGGTAAATCATCCAGATACAAAGAAAAGAGAAGCGGGCTGAGTAAACAACCCTGACGTACGCCACTATTCACTGGGAAAAAATCTGAAATTCCTTCCGTTCCTCGAACCGCCGATTCAGTTTGCGAATAAATATTCTTTAAGGTGTTAATAAATTTAGTTGAGACCCCTTGCCTATACAATTTTAAAATTAAAGAATTTCTACAGACACTATCAAACGCGGCTTTAAAATCCAGGAAAAATGCAAAGATTTTTAAGCAGTTTCAGTTTGATAATATTTACTAAGACAAACAAATTATCAATAGTTGAATAGCCACGTCTAAATCCTGCTTGATATTGACTGAGGATGTCATTTTCCCTGACAAAAGTTTCCAAGCGTTGCAAAAGAAGACCTGTAAAAATCTTTGTAGAAGCGTCCAGACAGGATATACCCCTATAATTTTGAACATCATTGATGTCGCAACGTTTAAAAAGTGGAAATAAAATAGACTTACTAAAGGAAGCGGGGGTGACCCCTGTATCGTAAACTAGATTAAATAGAGATAAAAGCTTATCCAACAATATATCTGGTTCATGTTTAAAAAATTCATAGGATACCCTGTCCAAACCCGGGGCCTTGTTATCCTTTAAATTAACAATCATTGCCTGTAGTTCGTTTAGTTCAAAAGGAGGATCTAGCGTTGCAGAATAGGTATATGGTTCAGCATACAATACAGGTGAAGTGCTAGCTAGGGGGTTAAGCAAGTTTTAAAATGGGAAACTAATTTGTGTAAATCAATATCACCACTGATAAAGTTTTTCCGCTTAAAATGATTAGTTAAACGCCAAAATTATTTTGAATCTTATTACCCTTACGGGTAGAGGCTAAAATGTAAATAAATAAATATTTTGAATCATTAACAGTTTTAAACCTCTCAATTACCGTTTTAAGATAGTCTTTTTTCTTACTAAGGCACAAATCCTTGTAACGTTCATTTGCTTCTAAATAATTAATTTTGACAAAATTTGATCTCGTTCGACGAAATAGATTCAATAACGCAAAAAACTTTTTCCTTGCACGGAGACACTTGCCGTCAAACCATTCATGTTTCTAGAAATTCCTAATATATTGAGAATGGTTAGTAGATGGGAAAGAAGAAATTCTAATATAATCGATCAGGATATCTAGGCTTTTTTGGGTGTTCAAGAGGAAAATATGCAATATCTTCTGTGGTCTGTATCAACGAATTTCTATAAACATTTTTATATATATTTAACCAGACTAATCGGGGCATAAGCGGTAAAACATTATATTCCAAAGTGTCTCTAAACATAATTTCACATAAAAGAGGTTGGTGATCGGAATATGGTTCAGGTAAAACTTCAAACTTATCAATACAAGAGATATATTCTATTGGAAAGCAAATAAAATCAATTACCGATTTTCCTATACTACTCATATAAGTGAATTCACCTTCAACATCATTAAATCGGCCGTTCAAAATAACAAAATCATGATCATCACACAGTTCTAATACTTTAGCACCTCTACAGTTAATAGTTACATCCTTAGACCTTCTTACAAAATTACAATTAGGATTATCCAAAACGACATCTGAGGGGAAGGACTGAAAATTTGAAATTCTTGCATTGAAATCTACAGCCAAAACAAATTTAATAAGCGCGTTTTCAGCAAGGAAGTTGGCCAAATTAGGAAAATCTGAGTCCCATGTATTACCGCACAAATAAATTGGTAAGATATGCAGCTCTATGTGACTTCTTATATAAATCACATTAGCATTATCAATTTCAAAAAATTTAACCTGTTCCTGCGGTAAATAAGACTTAAATCCATATGAAACAAAGAACCTCCCATTGCACGGCCAAAACGAGATTGTTTTGTGGCTAAAATCCAACGTAGACAATATCCATCAAAATATTTACTGTAATAACTGAAATCCTTATCTATAAAAGTTTCCAATAAAATAAATACATCGTGCTTTTAAAGAAATTGTAAAAAAGAAAAAGTAGGATCCTTCAACTTGGACTTTAATCCAGCTACATTATATACTACAAATGAAATATGTGAGACGCAATTAGATTCCAGATGAATGTTGTGCCGGCAGACGGACTTACGTCTATCTAAGTGAACCCGTGATGAGGCAGATGTCGCTGCGTTCGTTTTAGATACTGCTGTGTGCGATGAAAAACAGTCCCTCAGCAGAGAATTGTTTCGAACAGCTGAGACAAAATTGGTCATATCTGAGCCTACTAGCTAGAATAAATTCATGTTGTATTTGAGCTCTCAAGACTTCATTACAAAACTCGGAAACAGCATTACTTAAATTGTTATCTTTGTTATTATATTTAAGCCCTTAAAAAATTAAATTGTTTTTCCGGTTTTTATTATCCAAATCATCCACTAGTTTTTCACTCTTTATATTTATATTCTTCATGGCACGTAATTCAGATTTTAGTTCCAAATTTTCCTTTTTTAATAAATTAACTTCATTACGAAGATTAGAAACGTCATCTTTAGTTGCCAGGTGCGCCAACTTTATATCCAGCATTTCCGATATACTATCCATCATGGTATATCGTATATCGGACTATATCCATACTGGTTCATATTAAATTGATTACTTCCCTAAGAATCGCCAGAAACAGACATATTTTTAAATTCAAATGAAGATTTTTGCAATGATTCGTATTAGGCTCCGGTGAACTTCTGCTTCTTTTAGATTTACAGGGAGTCTGCTCTAATTTCGGCGGCATACAGCAATATAAATGATTTTTGTTAAACTGAGATTAATAACAATAAAGACAGCCAAAAATAATTATAAAGGATGAAGAATGAAGAATTATTAATTAGCGAAAGATAAACAATAAAGTAACTGACAATATACACAAAGTAGTAAATAGAGCAGAAGGCTTTAATCCTTAAAAGGGCGCATCATAATATTAGTGTATCTATCCCTACTCCATAGAATAGCTACCGTTTCACGTTCCACTTCTATTGGCTTATAGTTTCCGCCACACCTGTTGTGAAGGCCCCCCCGTTGTACCATGTGACCCGCTCGACCTCGGGAGTCTTGTCCTGAGTTTTCAATCTGATGCTAACAGTGTAGAGAAGAGCGTGCTTGATTGATTGATTTTACAACATGTCAGTAAATTTTTATATTTTCAGTAAATTTGGTTCAAAGGGATGGCAAAACATTTGACTCCGATTCTGTTCACATAGCTCCAAACTCCTTTGAAAAACCTAACCTTTCGACTAACCAGGTTCTTGTTTGATTGTTCTCCCCTGTCCTGGCAGCCATCTTTCATATAATCTCTCCTGTGGGGTTAGTTGGCTCTCTTCAACTGGGGTTTGGCGCAGTAGCAATTCACAAAAGCAAGGTAAACATAAACAAAGGTGAAACTACCAAATGTCTTTAGTTCCAGCGAGGAGGATGAGAGCAATATTTCCTATGCAGATAGTGGCGACAATCTAAACTTCTATCTTCTTCTTTTGTCATTCTATTTTCCCTTAAAAGCTGTTAAAGTCCGATTCAAAATTATTACACTATTATAGTGCAGCTTTTAATAACAATAATATGTGTCAGGCAGTGCTTGAATGAGATGGCTAAACAACTCTACCTTCTAGGCCAACCTGCCCCACACAGGGGGTTAATTGGCATACTCTGGATTGACCAATTCTTCAATTTTCTATGACCTTAGTATTAAATATTATATGTTGAAAAAAATACTTGAAGTACTCTAATAGTTAGGCATTTTGATTTTATTTTATTTCATCATACCTAATTCTCTTTTTTTTTTTACATTTCAATTTGAATTTCCCACCTTAACTGACACCGGAGATAGCAATCGCTGGGCCAACAATTTGGTTATCAGTGGCATCCATGGGCGGATCCAGCCGATCTAAAGGGGGGGGGGCTGCATCCCCACAGCCCTTCATTTGGATCTGCTAATCAGCTTTTTTACTTTCACTTACCTATATATGAAATATATAGTAAGTGGAAGTATTGAGATCGTGAAAAATTTCGATCGGAAAAACACGTTTTGGGACCCCCTGAGTCGAAATAACCAAGTCCCGAGAAATGGTCTGTGTGTGTGTGTGAACAGACTAGCTCAAAAACTATAAACCGTGGGAACCTGAAATTGGGTATTTAGTGTAGGTATATGCCCGCGATGTGACAGCAAAAATTTTATCAAAATTGCTCAAAGGGAGGGGGTACTTTATTTAATAACTTTTTACGTTTTTTTCGATTTTCTCAAAAACGGCTCTAACGATTTTGATTAAACTGAGTATTTGATCTATTTATATGCCCGAGATATGACTGTGAAAATTTCATCAAAATTGATTAACCGGAGGGGGGACTTTACTTGATAAATTTTGTATAATTTTCACGTGTTTTTTTTTATTTACTCAAAAACGGCCTTAACGATTTTGATTAAACTGGGTATATGATGTATGTATATGCCCGAGATACGACTGTAAAAATTTCATCAAAATTGATCAACCGGAGGGGGGACTTTACTTAATTAATTTTATATCATTTTCACGTGTTTTTTTTTATTTACTCAACAACGGCTTTAACGATTCTGATCAAACTGGGTATTTGATGTATTTACATGCCAAAGGTGTGATGCCCAACATTTCATCAAAATTAGTCAAACGAAGGGGGCACTTTATTTCATAACTCTTTTACAACTTTTTACCTATTTTTCGATTATCTCAAAAACAGCTTTAACGATTTTCATAAAATTCGTCGTGTTTAATAACAATTAGGTGTTCTTTAATATCAGGTAAGCTTTATTATTATTAAAATGTTCTGAGGGGGCTTAAATGAGGAAGGTGTCTTCTTTTTTTTCACATAAAGTACCTTTGTATTTGTTTATATGGAGAAATTATCTGTCTATCGTTTCGCCTATAAGTAAGAAATGGCTAAATATGAGATATGATAAAAATCAAGTAAACATATAGAGGAGAAAAAAAGAAAAATATTAGTCAACTCTTAAAACACGTTGAGCCCACTCATGCAGAGTACGCCTTTAATGATAGACCATTATTCATAATTAAAACCAATCTGTTCATTTAATGGAAATTATTTGTTTCATGGTAAATGAAGTTTTCAACAACTACATAGAGAATTATAAAATCAGATGACTTGGTGCATTATGCTTGCCGGATTACCACCAGCATTTATTTAATAATAAAAAACTAGTGTTTTTTGTAGAGCAAACAAAAAGAAAAAATAAGAAATGAATGTGGAAAAATGTGTCTTTGAGAAGTGGCAATTAACAAAACACACCAATTTCTAATTTAAGTAAGTTGGTAAGTGAAAGTTGTGTGTTGCGCGCACGCACCAGATTTTTACCTTTATGTTCCTTTCCTACAACTAAAATTCTACTTGTTCTGAACATTATTTGTTCTTTAACTTGCTTCCTTACATTAAGGAAAGTCAAATTCTATCTTTAAATGACGAAAAATTTTCCAAAGGGAGGGGCTGCAAATAAATATTTGGTAAAACATATGTTTATAATAATGGCATCATCTTTTTTATATGCCTTATGTGAAGTATTGAAAACTTTGTTACATTATAACTAAATTTTAAAAAAGCTATAAGTTATTATGATAACTATTAACTTGATAATAAGAATTAACTTTTATTTTAATAATGTTTTTTACAGCCAGAAGAAGAGGAACGAACCTTACTTCAATTCCATTATACAGAGTGGCCTTGTCATACCTGCCCATTTTCAAATGCCATTTTGGAATTCAGGAGGAGAATGAGAGCAGTTGGGACCAAGACAAAGGATGGAGGACCGATTGTGGTCCACTGCAAGTAAGCCCTATTCATTATTTAAGACTGTAGGCAAACAATTAAAATTTCCAGTTAATTATTTTCCATTTCTTTAGCGATGGCGGTGGACGGTCAGGAGTTTATTTAGCTATTGATGCAAATCTAGAACTGTCCGAAGAAGAAGATTGTTTTGACGTATTCAGATATTTGAAAATATTAAGACAATCTCGTAAAGGCATGATAGAAACTTTGGTAAGTCAACACTGTAAGATAAAACACACCTAAAAACATGATATTGGATTCAACAATCCCTCTCTAAATCTAAATATTAAATAATTTACTCACTTGTTGTCTATTCACTATCACTATGTGATGTGAGTTGACATTAATCAGGATTTTTTTAAAAAAGAAGGAACCTCTTCCATTTATGTTTTGTTTTTTGTTTTTTTCAAAGGATTATCTGGAATAAAATTATTAAATACTCCACAACCATCAGCTTTGTTGATATTTTTATATAATGATTAGAATTAATAACATTTAAAAACATTTTTTGTTGAACTACTTTATTGTCACACTCTTGGGGCATTTTTTTAAATTCATATTTCATCCATACTTTACATGGGCGCCTGGAAGGGAGGCAGGGGGAATTTATAAACATATCATTAAATTCATATTCATTTAATATATTTATCAAGTATTATATAAATAAATATTTTAATTTTTAAATATCAATCAAAGCTATATTTGAAGCCATAATTGAGCCTTAAATAGTCAGAGTACCTCGACCCCCTCCCCTGATTTTATCAGTCTACCCCCCCCCTCCACAATACGACAATTTTACCAGCCTGCCCCCCCCCCCCAGACGACAATTTCACCAGCCTGCACCCCCCTCAACGAAATCCAGTGGACTCCCTTGATCTTTATGTATTTTATCTTCATATTTAGGTATTTTTTCCAATTAATTAGTTATTTTATTTTCTAGCTAATGAAGGAAGTAAGTTGTTTTTTTGTTAGTTAATATAATATCGGATTGCATTTTAGATTTTATTTTTCCATTTTAGATACAAATATTTTATTACTAAAAAATGTCTGTCTATATTTATTGTGGAATATTTACAAACCATATATGTAACTACTCACTTTCATGAATTTATTTAAGATAAATAATAGAAATTTCTCATTAACTTGGTACATAATAGTCCTTCATCCAATAGCAATTACCTCCCAAGCGTAAAAGTTAAAAAACATCATCTAATTTTAATTTTAATTTAATACTTATGATAATAATATAATATAATAATAATTAATTATATATCTGATCTCATCTTACTAGTAAACTAATTATAAGTAAATATATCTGCTTACTGGCTTAGGGCTCAGTTCTAGAAAAAGTTCTGAAGTTTATACATCTTTTAATATAACCAAGAGTTTTTGACTTATATGTGTAATGTGGAATAGCTCATAAACTTTATTTTTTTAAAAATCATAAAAACAATCATAATTCTTGTATATCTACAGCAGGGTCGAATATAAGGGGGAACAAAGGGTATTAATGTTAATAAATCATTCAAAACCGATTAAAATGGATAAGAACGCTACTTAGTTGCCTTTGGAGTAGTATCAGAACCCCCAAAACATCTCTCGATCATTATCAAGTATGATAAGTCAGAACCCCCCCCCTTCTCCCGTTAATCACCAAATGGCCATCCCCGAAATTGTTTTCATTAACGTCACTGGTCATTAGATTAGATAACAATTGGCAGAAAGCTAATTAACTTGACTTAATAATATTGGATTTATCATTAGCAGCGGAACCATTAAGTTTAAGTTATATTAAGAGAAGGTTGTAGATTCAACTAATGTGTATTTGAATTTGTCATTTAATAAGATAACAATTGGCTGCAAGCTAATAACAGCTGATGTTGAGATGAGTATAGTTGAGATAAGAGATAAGAGAAGTTGAGATAAGTGATTATAAGATAAATAATTTCTTCTTCTTCTTCTTCTTCTTCTTCTTCCTCCGTAGTGCCTTTCAGTGTGGAGGTGCCTCGGTCCATGCATGCCAAGCCTCTCGATCTCGTGCCATAGCCTTCATTGCATTTAGTGGCTTGTTTCGCTTTTGGCCAATTCTACTAATGTGGTCTATCCACTGCCTTCTTGGTCGACCTCTTGGTCGTTTCCCTATGGGCACAGCTTCGAAAAAATTTCGGGGATCACGGTTCTCGTCCAAACCATCGAAGTTGTTTTTGTTCAAGAGTATCTTTCAGGGGAGCAATTCCGAGATCTTCTCTTGTACGCTCATTTCTGATTCGATCTCTCCTTGTTCGACCAGCGACTCTTCGGAGATATTTCATTTCAGTAGCTGTCAATCGACTAAGGTGTTTCTCTAATGGAGTCCAACTTTCACTACCGTATAATAGGGTAGGCAGATAAACGGCTTTAAAAATGTGCATTTTAACGTTTTTTTCTACTTCTCTTTTACCTATTACGGTGTTACTGAGTTGATAGTAGATACTATTTGCCTTTTTTATTCGATTGGAGATTTCCTGGTCCAATCTTCCATCCCTGCTTATCACTGTCACCAGGTAAGTGTAGTCGTTCACCATCTCCATTACTTCCCCTTTGCATCGTATTTCGACAACTTCCTGCTCCCTGCCTACATGCATTATTTTGCTTTTTCCGACATTGATAGACATCCCCTTCCTTTCCAACTCCGCCTCCCATTCTGTCACTGCCTCCTGTAATCATTCTTCAGAATCCGCTATGAGGACGATGTCGTCTGCAAATACCATCACTTGCGCCAGTATCGTCCTCATATTCCATTTACCGACAGTAGTGCGAGCTGTCCTTCGTTTACATATCTTCAGGATTTCGTCCATGTATATAATGAATAGGAGTGGACTAGACTGTTGCCTTGTTTCACTCCTTTCTTCATTTCAAATATATCCGACTCTCTCCCATTGATTCTAATTATTCCTTTGGACTTATGGTATGCGGTTTTATTGCATCAATTAATCCTTGTGGTATATTCTTATCGGAAAGGGAATTCCATATCTCTTGCCTAGGAACAGAGTCAAAGGCAGCTCTTAGGTCTAGGAATGCCAAGAAGACACTCTTATTTCGATCCCAAGACTTGTCAATAATTGTTCTTAAAGAATATATGTGATCTTGGGTTTGGCGTTGTGGTCGGAAAGCAGATTGCTCCTCTTCTAAATTCTCCTCTACCAGCACTCTCAGTCTTTTTTCTAATATTGAGGTGTATAGTTTGTATACAACCTGCGAAAGACATATAGGTCGATAGTTCCCACATTCACTTGTACTTCCTTTCTTATGAATAGGAATTATTATGTTGTATTCCCATTCTATAGGGATAACTTTATAAGTATATATTTTCTGGAAGAGGTGCTGTAGTGCTTTTAGCAGCTCTGCTCCACCAAATTTGATGAGTTCGGGTGTTATACCGTCTTTGCCAGCTGCCTTGCCAAGTTTTATCCTTTCAATTGCGTCTTCAACCTCATCCTCCCAGATCACCTCATTGTGCTCATCTTCTGAATTTCCACTTGGCATTGAGTCCTCTGCATTTCCTGAAAATGCCTCAGAGTAGTGGCGTCTCCATCTCTCTAAGATATCCTCATCATTAGTGAGCAATCTCCCCCTCTCATTTTTTATATTTCTTATTGGCTTACTTTTCTTTCCCTTCATTGCTTTCACCTTTTTCCAAAAATTTTTGACATTTTGGTTATAGTCATTTTGCAGGCTTTGGCCGAATTCCTCCCACTTCTTTCTTTTAGCCACTCTCACTACCAGCCTTGTCTCGTTTCTTCTTCTGACGTAGAGTTCCCAATTTTCCGGGGTCGTGCATCTTTGGTACATCTTCCTAGCCTCCTTCTTCCTTGCAACTGATGCCTTCACCCTTTCATTCCACCATGCAGTCCTTTTCCTTTTTGATGAAATGGTGGAAATCCCGCAAGTGGTCGTTGCTGCTTCCCAAATGGCTTCCTTCATTCTTGCCCATATTTCATCCACATTTCCTTCCATGTTTATGTCTTTAAGCTTTAAGTCCAATAGTTCTGAATATTGCGTTCTGTTTTCCTGTAATTGGAGCTAAATAAATAATTTCAATTAAAATAAATCATTACAATGGTAAATTCAATTTTTCCTTTCCATACCATAACGTTCTATTAAGAGAAAGTTGGAGATTCTACTTTTTTACATTTGAACTTGTTTGTTTTGTAAATATACCCATCTAATAATATTGAATTTATCATTAGCAGCAAAAATATTAATTACAAAAAAATCATGAAAGAAAATTACCCTCTTATTTAGCCTGTGAATTTTGATTGAAAAGTAGAAGAAGGAATATAATATTGTGCAATAGCTAGGGTGTTGAATAAAAACATAGATTTTAGAGATATGTGAATACTTTTTATTGTTACAGCCAAAAAACATCCATTGATCATTTCGTTGAACCACAAAAGCTTTAAACTAATCATTTCAATATTGGTTTTATCAATTTTGTTTACAAATATTCAAATAATTTTAAACACTAAGTATGTAGGAAATAAATGATAAAAACATAAAAAATCACACGAGTAGGTATGTTACAGTAAATATTATAAGATTACAGCAAGATGATATAAACAAAAATTGCTATATGTAATTACATAATGATTTTGGGGGCCTTTTTTACAATAGGCACAAATATCATTTTAGCCAGTAACATGTGATATAATTATTACTTTTTTAAATCACTGCTACCAGGTTACAAATCATATGTTTGTGAAGGTTTCTTTTTATTATTGGTTTCATAGTTCAATTATTCAAAATATTTAACCCAAACTAGTGAAAATGAATTTAATTAATCTAATTGCAATGATTTCAAGCACGAAGATTGCTGCTAAGGCTTTACAGAGATATGGTTTAATTTATACAGAAAAGAAATGTTCAAGACTTCATTGTATGGAAATCTACTATAGAAGAAAACTATAGTGTGCCCATCTGGAGATGCAACAAGAAAGGTTGTAGGAATTCATTAGTATTTATAAACGAACCTGGTTCCAGAATAGCGAAGTACCCATTAAAACAGCAATATTGTCTATTTATTCTTGGGCAATGGGATACACATCCACAAAATTTTGTGAAAGGGAATTAAACATGTCCAGCAGGACTGCTACAGACTGAAAAAATATGATGCGAGAGGTATGTGCTGCAGGCATCCTTTCAAAACCGATGAAGATAGGAGGAGAAGGGATAAACGTTGAAATAGACGAAAGTTATTTCTCAAGAAGAAAATATGAACATGGCAGGATCTATCCCACACAGTGGGTGTTTGGTGGTATCTGTTGTGAGACAAAACAAGTGTTTCTTTATGCAATATTCTGTAGATCCATCAACTCGCTCAGAGAATTGAATCTCTATGGGCTAATATAAAAAGAAGAAATAAAATAGAAAGTGGAACAAGAAGATCAATGTTAGATTCATATTTATGTGAATTTGTTTGGAGAAGGAGATATCAAAAGGAAGATCTCTTTGAACAAATTTTAAAATCTATGTTACATTATTGGCCTCCCCATTAACTTTTTCTAGTTTTGTTTTTAATTAAAAAGTTTGTATTTCTTTTTCTAATAAACAATTTATTTGTTTTTCCCTAATTTTTATAGAAATAAATCACATGTTTCTTGCAGGTACAATCACAACTTTTACTAAATACTTTTACAAAATAAAATCACTTTTACTAAATATATCACTGTTACTGGTGAAATGAAATATGTGCCTATTGTAAAAAAGACCCGATTTCGGATATAATAAGACATTGCACTAATTAGCATTTACAATAAATATTGTTTAGAAAACAAAACAAATGTGTGAAAATCACTCATTGATCATTAAAATTATTTTTATTTTCCCTGGAACAAGTTTATATGTTAAAACATATAGGTAACCAATGATTAAGAATGAAACAACAACTAAATACATTAAAGAGTTTCATTTTATAACATAAGTTATTAATAATAAAGAAGAATAAGATTTTTTCTTTTGATAACTTTAGAATTTACACCTCCTTAAAAACTAACTACCAATTTAATTATTATGCAACTGATAGGTCAAATGAAATGTCTACAAAACAATTTATATTGAACCTCTGTCTCTTTGGTTAGGCTAGCTTAGAGAAAATTTTACAAAATATAAACACATATCTTTTACAATCTACCTTTAAAGCATGTATATTTATAAAAATATTCAGGTGATTAGCTTTAGGTTTTGTAAAAAAAAAAAAAAAAAAAATACAGAAATATTTACCTTTTTATTTTAATAACGCTTAGTAAACTTGAGAAATAATCACAAACTCCATTCTTTTTTTTTTTTGTTGCAAATCTGCTAAATTTAGAAATACTGACATTCACTAGATTTTCAACTTCCAGTTTATTCTACATATGGACAATTTTATTCACACCTTCCACCTTCCCTTTGCTTTCTTCAAAAGATATACATATCCTGGTAATCTGGTAAGGCCACTGGTAGTATAGCTATGCTTGGCATGTTTGAAAATGGGTTTCCTGGTGAACCGGAGCATACTGGACACACATATAACATCATGTGGTTTAGAACATCGGCTTGACGGGGAAATATATATTCATTAGAATAACAATTTATGTGCCAATAGGTCAAACATATCTGACAACGAAAAACCGGACCACAATTTGACACAGTTCTGTTGCATGCTGAACAACTCATAGCTCTATCCATGACTGGGAAGAATATGATGCAGCTCTGTTAGGCGTGGCTGGCCATCAGTATTGCCAATATAAAGCTCTAATGTTCAATATAAACTTATGACATGGTTATATTTTATCTTAAAGTAAACGCACATTTTGTTTGTTAATATTCAGGAAATCATTTTTAAATTTAAATAAAATTATAATTTAATCATGTGTTACCTTTTAAGTTTTTTTTTTTTTTTTCTATGAATTGATATGGGAGAATGAAACTATATTGATAAACAGTAATATTTTATATTTTTTGAATTTTCTGTCAAGTTTTGGGATATATGTAATTTAATTTTTTGGCAAACAAGCTTTAATTTTTATTATTTCTTCGCCAAATACAGTAAATCCACCGTTTTAACATTGTGGGGCTTCCACCCCATCATCAGAACATCTTTGAACGATTTATTTACTAATATAACTTATATTAATTCTAAAAACAATTATATAAATAATCAGGATTAAATTTATATCAACTGTCAAATACATAGTTAAAAATCTTTCGTCTCCTTCTTTTGTCAAATTTTATAATATTACTTAGTGCATATGTAAAAATTCATACCACATCCAATATATACTGGGAGTTCCGGATAATAGCACACATAAAAACAAAACTTTACATCAAATTTCCTATTAAAAGTTCCTGTAAAGGCAGAGTCTATTTCCAACTCATTTATCATTGTTTTTGTGATTTTTTAACTAACAGTTGCTTATCTATTGAAAATCTCTTATAAAGTTATAAAACCATTCAAAAGAGTATCACCACTATTCTTCCTAAAGTCTATAAAGTAGGAACTCAAGGAGCTAGGTAAAAATGTATATCTAATAGATATGTACTTCAAAATATTTTATAAATTTACATTCAAGGAATATCCTCATCTTCTCAGGTTTGTCAATTAATTTTTTCAAACTATATTGTGAAATTAAATTGTGAATGGAAAATTTCAAATATTTTATTTTTAGTCTATTTATTATATCTGCATTCTAATTACTTTGTTCCTTAGTATCAGATAACTATATTTTGGTATATTTTATTATTATACAGGGTGTTCCATATATGTAAAGACAACATTAACCAGCAACTTTACTTTTAAATTCCATATCAAAATGTTCCTTTGTAGGCTTGGTCCAACACAAACTCTTTTAGATTAAATACGGTTTTTCAACTTTTATTTGTTGTTTTTTTTTTATTTTATTTTTTTATTGTAAATGTCTTATATAAATAAAAGGAATAGAATATATATATAAAAAAAAAAGTACATTAAGCGCCCAATAATTTTGGGTTTTATCCAATTTTTGTTGACAAAAAAAGGGTGTCAAATTTTCATGAGATCATGTCTTATTAACTTGTTAGATATATATATATATATATATATATATATATATATATATATATATATTTTATTAGTGGAAAAACTGGAGACATAGATAAACTTTAAAATGAAATATAATATTTTTAAAGTTTATTTATACCTCTATTTTTAACATTAATAACATAAATAAGAACTACACTCATCAGAAAAAGTTTTTCACCTCCTTTTCTTAAGTCAATAAATCACAGCAATGATAGATTTGGATCTCTGCAGCATTGCAGAGAATTAGGGAATAATAAACATAGAGTAGCTTCAAGATTAGCACCATACTAGGAGCCAGAACAAGACAGTACCAAAATAATGTGATTGTTAGCCAATTTAGCATTCACCTTCAGTTGATATTTAGTGTTCTTCATGATGAGATGCTGACCTTATATCTAGGAGACTCCTATACAGCCCACCCTTGAGCAGAATTTGAAGACAACATTTATTTGGCAAGAAACCTTGAAGGTTGGATGTTTCCTTAGTGGAGGATTTTATTCTTCTTCAATAAAACAAGCCTTGCCCTCAAACCAAACAACTACTGGATGAAGGTTTGGAAGTCGCTGGCAGGACCAGTCATCTGATATATCCCAGTTTTCGGGCCAGCAACAAGGTAGCTCAGTCATTTTTTAGGCAGGCATTATGCACAACACCATAACTCAATTTATACCCATAGATAGTGTTATGAATGCCCAGATGTACTTCATAATGAAGTTGAATGCATAGTAACACCTATGACAAACAATTATAGGCTCCACTTTATCCTAGTTGGCAATAATGCTTGACCACACCAGGCCAAAATTAACCAAAAGTACCATCATGAGGAATGAAGTGGCCATCGTTTTCTCCTGACATGAAGTCCATTGAACATGAATGGAATTTCGTTAACATAGATGTCAAACTTCAACCGAATGTTCCTAATACTGTTGAGAAAATGAGGGAAGTTGCAAGATTTTTTTTTTTTTTTTTTTGTGACCTTTACAAGAAAGGAGTCATTTATGAGATATATGAGAAAGAATTTCTTAAAAAAACAACAACAATATTTTGTAATATCTATTAGATGTATTTTATGTTATCTAACTCCTTGAATTTTTACCATTTTGAGTTTAGAAAAAACAGGAGTGATGCAAACTTTTTCTTGATGTGTGTATATGTCAAATCAATGAGTTATAAACTCATTGACTAAGTTAATAAGTTATAAACTCATGAAACTTCGACAGGGTATTTTTTTGCCATCAAAAAGTGTGTAACACTCAATATTATTTGACAATAATATTATATTGTCAAATACTTAATACTTATAATTTTTTTTACAAAATCAGAAGCCAGTTTCAATGAAAATACGGTGCTCTTTTGAAGAAAAAAAAATTATTATTTATTTATTTTAATGATTAATTACATAATTTTTTTTAGAATTAATTTAAGTTGTATAAGTAAATAAATGGTTTAATGATGATCTGATGATTTAAAAATGTGGATGTACAGTTGTTGACTAAGAAATGATAAAAATTGAAGCTTGCTTGACAAAAAATTAATTATATACATCACCAAAACATTACAGAAAATTAAAACAACATAAAACAACATTATTGTTTGTGAAATAAAGTTTAATTCTCTCATATTGATTCATATAAATAAAAAAAAATTAATTAAAAATTATAAATGATTAAACAATAATTTTATTTAAGGTTACCAGTAATTTCCTGGATACTTACAAATAAAATATACGTCTACATTATGAAAGAATATAATCTGATATTAAAAGTAAGAACTTGACATTGGCAATACTGATAGCCAGCCACGCCTAACTGAGCACCATCAAGCTCTTCTCAGTCAACGTATGAGCTATGCACTGTTCAGTGTGCAGGGACAGTGTGGCCAATTGTGGCTGGGTTTATCGTTGCCAAGTCTGTTTAACCTATTGGCATATAAACTGTTACTACAATGAATTTGTTTTTTCATATATTCGTGGTAACAACACCTACAGAAACAACTCTATCTTATTTGTGTGCCCATTATGCTCCCGTACACCAGGAAACCCATATAGGAACATGCCTACAGTAGCCCTGGTACCAATGGCCTTACCAAATTTCTATCCTAATATATTCATTATCTAGAGAAAGAAAAGATGGCAGAAGAAGTGGATTAGATTGAAAGCTTCAAATGTAGAATCAACTGGACCTTAAACTTGTAGTGAATGTTAGTCTCTCTAAATTTGGCAGATTTGAAAAAGAAAAAAATGGAGTTTGTGAATAATTCTCAAGTTTATTAAGAAAACAAAATGGAACTTGTGATTATTTCTAAAGTTTATTAAGTGTTAATTAAATAAAAAGGTAAATATTTCTGTAATTTTGTTTGCAAAATCTAAAGCTGGATATTTTATAAAGATACATGTTTTAAATGTAGAATGTAAAAGGTATGTGTTTATATTTTGTAAAAGTTTCTCTAAGCTTACCTAAAAAGAATTAAAATGATTAGTGAATGATTTTCACACATTTATTTTGCTTTAAAAACAATATGTTTATTGTAAATTCTATATAATTAGTGCAGCAAAAATTTTATGTGCCAACAATTTCTTACTTTACACAAAATGGTTATGTAGATAGATATGGCAATTTTCATTTGTATCATCTTATTATAACCTTCCAATATTTACTGGTGTGTATTTATCATTTATTTCCTAAATACATTAGTTAAATATTTTAAAACAAAATTGATAAAGCCAATATTAAAATGTTTATTTTAAAGCTTTTGGGGTTTAACTAAATGGTCCATGGATGTTTTTGGCTGTATTAATAAAAAGTATTCACAAATCTCTAAAATCTATGCCATTATTCAACACCCTAAACTACCTAATGTACAATATTATATTCCTTCTACTATTCAAGCAAAATTCACAGCCTAAATAGCAAGGTAATTTTTATTTACATGATTTGTATTTATAATTAATGTATTGCTGCTGATGATAAATTCAATATTATTAGATATATTTTCAAAACAAACAAGTTCAAATATATAACAGTTATATCTACAACCTTCTCTTAATATAACTTAAATGTATTTTTTTTTTAAATTGTTTTAACAAAAATAATTCACTTTTAAATATAAGAGTAATGTGCAGAAACAGTATCAATAAATACCTACTATTGTTTTTATTTTACAAAATTTAATGGTCTGTGTCTGCATACATATGTCTAGTGGTGTGTGAATTTTAATGATTTACAACCCACTCACAAACACACATATGCATTGAAATGGAAAGGAAAAATTGAATTTACCATTGAAATGATTTAATTTAATTGGAATTATTCTTAAATTTGTAACATCGCCAGTTAATTAGCTTTTTGCCACTTGTTAAGTTATCAAATCACCATTTCATTTTAGATGTAATTATGACTAAAAATATAATATAATTATAATTGTTTTCATCATTTATACAAATATCAAAAATTCTATGTGTGTGTGTGTGTGTGTGTGTGTGTGTGTGTGTGTGTGTGTGTGTGTGTGTGTGTGTGTGTGTGTGTGTGTGTATGTGTGTACGTGCGTGTGTAAACAGTAGCAACACCAAAAATAAGTAAATGTGTAAACAGTAGCAAAACCAAAAAAATAAGTAAGTGTGTAAACAGTAGCAAAACCAAAAATAAATAAATACAATCAAGATCATTGTCATATTTTAATCAGAATTGTACTAACAGAAGTAGAAAGATTCTGATTATAGTTAAAATATTTAAGTTCGTAAGCATGACCTTAGGAGGGAATTGAATAAAAGTGATTATTCACGAATAACTGACCAGAGAATTCCAAGTATGCTCTGGAGTGCAGTTAGGGGATGCTCTATTTGCAATCTTATTTAACATGGTTCTGCACTTGAATGTTAGAGACAATATTGTGAACAAATTGATGCAGATATGTGGATGATATCTGCCTAATCGCTCAAAATAGGTGTGCCTTGGAACAATTGTTTATTCTGGTCAAGAATGGGGGAGAGAAGATTGGAAAACCTGATTTCCAATGGTCAATGATTATAAAACCAATACATGTATATGGCGATTGTGGATATGGAGAGCCATCGTTCTTGGAGAATGTAACCATGCAAGGTCAGTTAACATTTCAGAGAGCTCATTCGTTAACATACCTTGGTGTCGACCTTAATGAAGAAAATGAAATGAAAAATAATTTTATTATCCTGGGACTGATGTCCCTTTAGAATAAATTTTACATACATAACACAGAAATCTAGCCAGTGTGGCCATATATGAGTGATATTAAATATTTGCAAATATAATTTACAAATAATATTTACAGAAAGAAAAAATAAATAAAATAAGACAGAAACAAAAAGTGCATTCCTACATGAAAATAATCTTTAAGTATAGTAGGTGAAATAAAAACAAAAGGAAGAAAGAATACCGATACGTATAGACAACGGAATATAATGAAACGGCCTGAGTAAATCGATAAGATATTTTCTAATAGAGATAATGCTAAACAGAGTTGCTTCTAAAGCTCCATTGTGTCTCTGGGGGGGATATGGCTTGCATTATGAAGGATTTTTCATAAGTTTCAGTTCGATGAGGAGTAGGTTAGAGATCGGACATACGGGATCTGGTTGGGCGGGATTGAATGGAGCATTTGAATATGGAGGATATAGGAGGGTTGTTGAGCTCTGATGGCCTGATATAAGAAGGAAGCCAGTATGTACCGATGACGGTAGGAGGGGTAGAGCCACTTTAACTCGGCGTAGTACTGGGTTGTATGTATATCTCTTGGGATCCTAAAGACAAAACGTATTGTCCAATTCATTAGGCGTTTAAGTTTGGCTTCAAGTTCCCCGGACAGTCCGCCGTACACCATATAGCCTTAGTCAAAGTGGGGAAAGATGAGAGAGGAGACTAGGAGTTGGCGGGTATTGAATGGAAGAAGATAATGTTGAAGGTTGAACTGTTTTAGGGTAGAGACAGTACGACGGGAAATTTGTGAGATGTGGGGTTTCCAAGAGAAGGATTGATCAAAGGTAACGCCTAGGTTTTTAATGGAATTGTGGAATGAGATAGAGGTGTTGTTCAGGACTAGGTTTGGAGCGACAGGGGTTGATTTGAGGAGAGAGGGAGATCCAAACAAGATGGCTTTCGTCTTCTCGGCATTTAAGGTAGATTTTGTTTAGGTTTGCCCAAGCACAAATTCTGTCAATATCTTCCTGGAGTTTGTGGATGGCACCGGGGGAATTAGCGGGGACAAAGGAGAGGTAAATCTGGACGTCATCGGCATACATATGGTATTGACAGTGGTGGATGGAGGATGGGAGGCCATTAATATAGATAGAAAAAAGGGTGGGGATAAAGAGGAACCCTGAGGTATGCCTTTAGACGATGGCAGAGGCTTTGACGGGGGTTTGTCAGGGACTACCACAAATTGGGATCTACTGGTGAGGAAAGATTGGAACCATAGGAGGGCATTATAAGACATGTGGAAGTTATTGAGTTTGTTTAAAAGGATGTTGTGGTCCACTGAGTCAAAGGCTTTGGTGAAGTCGAGGAGAATAAGGATGGTGAGTTTCTTTTGGTCTATTGCTGTGTGGAGGTCTTGGGAAATTTTAATGAGGGCGGATTGAGTGGAATGATTAGGTCTGAAACCAGACTGAAGATGGTTCAGAAGGTTGTTTTGCTCTAGGTATTTGGATAGTTGGAATTGAACTAAACATTCCAAGGGTTTGGATAAGTTGAATAACAGAAAGATGGGACGGAAATCATTAAGGGTTTCTGGATTGGAGGTTTTTTTCAATGGGCGTACAAGAGCGGTTTTCCAGGTACTGGGAAAAGAGGCAGTTTGCAGGGAAAAGTTGTAGATATGATAAAGGATAGGGAGAATGGAAGGAAGTGAGGCTTTGATCAATTTAACTGGGATGTTATCTGGTCCAAAATCATTCCATAACATCATCCAAAATAAAAATTGAAAAAAATGTTATGGCAGTTTGTTGAGTTTATAGCCCACCTTATTCCTAGAAGTATCCAACGAAAAGGAAAAAGTGACACTCAAAATCATAAATACTTTGTCCTGGTTATTTACCTCTAAGGACTTTAATTTGGTCGTTAATATTATTCGCTCCAATTTCGACCCAAATCCCATATTAACCCCGGTGATTAATATGGGTGAATCCTGGGTTAATATGGGATTTTGGTGGCCAACATTCACACAATTTAAGTCTTTCAACTTTTTATATGACGATACGAGCTAATGTTTAATATATATTTAATTTATAAAAATAAAAAGGAGTTTTAATTTGGGTTGATGAAGGCATTGTTTTAATAAAGCTGGATTTATTACTTCTTTAATCAGATTGGGACTTGAAAATGGCGACATAGCCGAAACGTTGTAGATGAAGCAATAAATGTTATATTTGAGTTTGTCCGGGTGATTGCTCCAAAACTGTTAACAGCAACTATACCCATATTATTATTATTATTTAAATTAAAAATTAAAATATAAAATACATACTATAATTGTTAATCTTTTTAATAACCTTTCTGGGGTGGCAGGATGGCCGAGTGGGCAAACGAGTTAGGAAATATGTGTTGCCATCGAAACATATGATTGGGAACCCAAAGATAGCAAGTTCAAAACCCGGAGCCAGGGGAATTTTATTATACTCGGCATCAATCTCCCACCCTTTCCCCTGGCCGGGGAAATCCCCTTATAGCCTAAAAAGGCGAGGAATGTGAGAAGAAAAAAACAACACTTGTTAAACATCAAGGGCTTAAGTGTTATTTTAATGTTTTTCTAATGCAATCCTTCCGACTAATACAAATTAAGTTGTTAGGTTTTTATAGTAAAAATGATGAAGTGATGAAATAAATATACAAAGAATTGTTTTTTAAAAAGAGGAAAACTCTTACCAATTAGGGAAGGGTAGTAATCCCCAGGAAACTAATCCATAGTAAACTGAACTTTAATTGTTAAGTATGATGAATTCTTAGCAACATTTTAAACCAGGCTATGTGGTTGAATGCATTAGCGAATTTTAACAATTCAGTCAATAAAATTTCATTGCTTCAATCTTCTCAACATAATTGGTTTCAAATAGGCCCTAATGCCTTTTTTTTTTTTTTTTATGTTCATAATCATAATTTTAAAAGTATAGAATCAACAGCTATAAAAATTTCTTTTACTGTTTAAAACAATAAATCTGCATTGTCTATTAATATTGATTACTGGAATTTCCAATTAAGCTTAAAAATAAGGAACAATACCTGCTCTGTATCTGTATACAATAGATGCTATTGAGAGATAGTGATACCGTTAAATTATTTCAAGGTTTGGTGATCAATTGTAAGGAACATTTTTTTATTTAATTTTTTTTTTTTTTTTTTGTACTAATATGTTCATGAACTGATTAAAATATTATTTCGCTTCAGTGAATGGTAAAAATAAAAAAAATAATAAATGGAATGGACTTACGGTTTTGGGATTTTTTTTAGGTGAATCATGCAAGAGCTCCGACTTACAGTATTTAACTCTCTCTTTCAATTCCATACAAGGTCCCATTTTTTGAGGTATCAAGAGAAAAAATTAAACAAGAATGATCTACTGATGGTAAAAACTGAAGGAAAATTATTTTTGAAAATAAAATCAATTTAAAAAATTTAAACAAAGATTATATTCTTCACAAATAAACCAAAATAACAAAAAAAGTATCACCTTATTTAACACAGTTATTACTCAGAGTCTATGATGTAATACTTGTGTTAAACGACTAATAATAAAAGGTGAGCTCTGGGGAAAAAAATAAATAAAACAGAATTTCAAAGAATCCAACGATGCATGACCATTACAATTCTGTAAATATTACCTCTTTATATCTCATGATGTAGCTTTCTTTTTGGCAAATTCCTTCATACAGAGCTAAGAACACTAGAACTATTGCAATTAATATTCTCGATACATGCAGAGTGAGCTCAAAACGTCTGCTAGGATATTATAAATGCAAGAGGTTTAAAAGGGTTGAATTTATTACCAAAGATTATAGTACAAGAATAAATAACCTATTGTGCAATGGAACTTAAAATATTATTCATTATACTAATGTTTGGGCATATATTCAAATATTTCAATATACTTATTATTTCATTAGTAATAATACTGGATGGAGGCGAGATTATCATTTCATCTCACTGGTATAGAACTAAAAAATGTTTCAAATAACAAAAATGTATCTTAATGGGTAAACTGGGATAAATGATAAAACAAGACATAGCATCAGACTTCATTACAAGGAATTAAAAAACAGTTCCGTGTCATACACACAAAAGAGAGGCATACAAAGTGTGGTAATATGAACTAAAGGGTAATGGTCAACAAAATATAATGAGTTTTTAAACTGTATCCTAAGCCTATTATAAATAGCAAATGCAAAATGGAAACAATGTTGGAGATTTGAGGAATCCTTGACAGATCGGAGTCTTACTTGAAGAGCTTTTTATTAAGATGCAAAAAGGCTAAAGGAGGGGGGGGTTCAGATAAGGTGACAATATTAATCTATTCTATTTATTCATATTGAATTCAAAATACATGTTAAAGAAGAATGCCCAAACATTAAATGGAAGATGTAGCATGTATATTGCCTTCCAACACAGATGAAAATCTGCTTCTTGTTGACTCTAGATAGGTATTGACGTAAAAAAAAGAGGGGTTACATTGATAGGAAAGAAACAAGCTGGATTTATAATTGACAGACGCTGGACCACATATTTGTCCTCAGAAATTTATAATTATAATAAATAAATAATTATAATAAACAATTATAATAAATGTTTAATGATTCGGGAGAAGTCTTTTTTCCCCAAGACTTCTTTATCTGAAGGTAGTTTTCAACTCAAAGCACATCAGGAGATATCAATGCTTTGGAGATTAAAAACATCCCTGTATATATCATTCAAGGAAAATTTACTTAAAAAAATTCAAAAAGCTAGTATGAACCAATGTAGCAGTATTTAGACAATAAAAGTTTCTGCTACTGCTACTATTGCTAATACTACTAAAAGCAAAGTTCTTCTTGTGCTCGGCTGAATACGAAAACACAATGAGGTTTTGTGATAGAGAGGCTTTTGAAATCATGGACTGCCATTTCTTCATCAGATCTATTAGTAAGAGTAATGTCAAAGTAGATGACAATATAAGAAATAAAAATAAAAAGGCAAACCAGTGTGTTTTGGAAGAATTTGAAAATAGAAAATTGTAATCAGAAAGCAACAAAGCCTTACACTTACAGTGGGCCCTTTATCTCCCAACTCTTACTTAAAGAAGTGAAAGCTGGGCCTTTCAATACATATGCAGGATCATGGGAGTAGAACTATGATATCTGCGCATAATTTTAAGAAACTGTTGGAGAAATCAGTTCAGGCGGGATCAACTGTAATCATCAAAAAAAAAAAAAAATACTTCATTTTTAAATCATTAATAAACATTATGAATAACAGGTTCGACCATGTCTGTTGCATAGAGGAAGAACGGGAACTCAAAAAAGTTCTGGAAGCAAGCCTACAGAGTAGAAGTCACCGAGAAATCTGTATGGGGATCGTAATTAAAATAGAAGCAAGTAAGGGGAAAACTCGTGCTCAAACGTAAAGTGTCGAAATTTGGCAGACTAATTTTGTCAGATTGATTCCCCTTCTCCCTATATTAGATATGGCACAGATTGAAAGGTAAGGAAGATGGAATTTTGGCTGAAAATGTTCTAGAAATAGAAAAAATAGAGACACACAATGCAACGTCGCTTTTTTTTTTGGTCCATTGCCCTTCCCCAAAATAAAGTGACAAGTCTACTCCTATGGGCTTACATCTAATAATATTGAATATAAAATTACACAGATAATATATGCTATCAGAATAAACACATTTTAAAACAAAAAAGTAAAGGAAACATATAGAAGTGAGGAATAAGGTGAAATTAGTAATAGTAGAGGGGTGAATAAAAGTAGATAAAAAGTAAAAGTTTATTACAAAGTGCTTGGCTAAGGAAAAATTTAAAACATCATATAACATTAAAAAATAAGTAAAATAAAACAGAACTAACCAAATAAAAATAATAAATAGCCGGTAGGCTTTAAAATGTTTTAAATAAATCTTTAATTTTAACCACCATCCTGAACATCATTTTTTAAAAATATATATATATTTTTAATGTAATACTAGAATCTATTTTGGAAATGTGGCTAAGGATGATATAAAAACATCAAATTTTTAAATAAAATAGATTTCATAATAAATTAAATTAGTTTAATATTCATATTATCGCCCGAAAAATTCATATTAAAACAAATAATCTTATAATACAGTACCAAACAACTAAAAATATTTGTTTTGTTTTTTTATTTAAAAAAAATAGTATACTTTATTATTTAAGTTTTCTTATGCAGTTGAGGTCCCATCATTCAACTTTAAACTTATTTCTGGATTGATGACAAAATAAACACTATTTGCATAGGATTCATATGCATATAAAATAATTAAAAACTTATCCTTCTTATAAAAACTATAGTAATATGGCAGTATTAAATCTATTATTTTTTTTTTTTTTTTCAGGATCAGTATAAGTTTGTATATGATACTTTAGAGGAGTATGTAGTTTGTGGTGTTTCTTGGTTTCCAGTCAAAGAGCTCTCTCAAAGGCTTAAGCAAAAATCCATCAAAAATCCCATAACTAAAATGAATGAATATCAACGAGAATACCAAGTTTGTATTTATTTAATTAATATAATATTTAAAATACCATCTGAATCAAAATTCAACAGTTGAATTTTTAAAATTTCATTTTTACTCCCATTCTAGCAAATATGTAAGATGACCCCTAGGTTCACTATAGGTGATTGTGCTGGAGGTCACCGAGGAGACAACAGAGAAAAGAATCGTGATGTCTTAATAGTACCACGTAAGTAAAGACCCCATTAAAATATAATTTATAAGGGTCATATTAAATCAAACTGTCGGGGGCCCCCCTTTTCAGAGGCGATGAATGAAGGGGAGGTGCAGGAGGGTCGAGGAATTAATTCCCTGTGTATGACCTCCTTCAAGAGAGATTTCCAACTTCCGCTCCTGACTGATTAAGCTAATGCTAACATATTTAAGTTCCTAAAGTATGAAGCAATGAATAAAAATCTATTGTTTCTTCTTTAGGTTTCTATGATTTATATTTCATTTAACTGATGTCATTCAGTTGTTAACTAATTTTGAATTATAATGATTCCATTATATTTTCAAAAATACAAAACTTTTACCCATCTTTTTATTATATCAAAGAATTGATCTATAAATATTCGGCCCCATGTTTCTGTCATTTTGGATTTTCCAGTGTATCAAATAAGAAACAATAAGACCATTTCTATGGTTTGTGATGCTAACATATCTGTAACAGGAAAAATGGTATTTATAATATTAAAAAATACAAAAAAAACGATGTTTTTATCAACTTTTTAGTTTAAAAAATTGCAAGTTACTTCAGGAGCCCAGTGTGATAAACTGGGCCCATACTCCCACACCGGCGCTAAAGGTTTGAGTCCTGCCAGGGGTGATGCTTTTCTTCAGCTAGAGAAGACCTCCTAGTGCCATGGATGTTTAGGCAGGGGTAGCAACCCGTAGATACCAACCCTGAAGCGGGTAAAATAAAATAATTGTTTAAAAAACGGAAATATAATGAAAAAAAAATTGTTGATGGATCAGCCGAAGCGATGCTCAATCGAAGATTAACATGCATCGGCCCTTGTCCAAAGAGCGATCTCTAAATGGGTGGCCATTGGATAAAAAAATAAATAATAAAAAACATTAAAATATTGATTTCAATGCCTTCAGATGTCAGTTTTTTTTTTAAATAAAAATTTTATGATTATAATCTTTTTCAATACTAATTATTAGGATATTTTTAATTCTAAAAAAACACATGTTTTATCGATAACTATATTACATAATACTATTAATAATACTTTTTTTCAGCTGATAATTTTAGACCTTATTTAACATCTTTCCAAGGAAATAGCTTTACAGACTACATAAATGCTGTATTCGTTGATGTAAGTAATATCTCCATATTATTTCATTTTGAACATTCCTCAGAGTTACTGAAAGCCTTAAATACTTATCAATAATGCTGCTATTAAAAAATGATTCCCTCGTACGATAAAGCCTGGTTATTTTTGTAGCTTAATGCATTAGCATCTTAATTTTTTCAGGATAGTTTTTTCATTACCATGGAGTTCTTTTCCACTTATTTTCTTTTATACGAATTACCATTTTTTAAATTGTTTTAATACATGTAACATAGTTTTTTAAATTTTATGATTTTTTCTTAATGAATTTGTGATTGATAGTTTTGAGAATGCTTTAAAAAGGAGCAAAACGTCAACAAATATTTAATTTATACAACTTTGACTGTATAAAAGTCAATAAAAAGAAACTTTTGAGACCCTTTTAGCTTTAATTTGGAACTTTCCTTACTTTATCCTACATTAAGAGAGACCTCGCAATTAATTTTGTCAAAAGGTGGGACCAATTGTGGGAAATCTCTACTAAATACCAAGTCTACACAGATACATACTACAAATCACACTTCAAAATTACAAACTTATACACAGTAATGATTGAAAACTAACGCAAGTACTAACAGAGCATGTTAAAAGGAAACTGTATCTTAAAAGATTTAAAATTATACAAACAGACCTATGTGATGAAGACGGCTAAATCCAAAATTATATATTATATACAATATATATATATATATATATATATATATATATATATATATTATTTATTTAATTAATATAATATTTAAAATACCATCTGAATCAAAATTCAACAGTTGAATTTTTAATATATATATATATATATATATATATATATATATACAGGGTGTCCCACGAATGTTGTGTCAGGCTAATAAAATCCAGAGTCTTTGGAATTTCTAGGCGAAAATCAGGGATCTTATATTGCGTCATATTAGTTACCTTTTGAAGATATTCAACCCTTCCAGAATTTCTCCAGTATTGCTGTAATGGCTCCAGTACAGGAAATTTCACCATAAGTGACTGGTTTTTATGACGGATTCTGATGGTGAGTCGAATTCTAAAACTGTTTTGTATTGGTTACTTTTTCAATCAGATGCACCCTTACATCGATAACAGGCTGATTATTAAACATTTTAAAATTTTATATCTAATAGTTTTTTATTTAAAAAAAAAAAATAAACATGATATAACACATGTAAATGTCAGCTGTTTCTTTCAAATATTTGTTCCATCTGTATTTCTTGGTTATAAGATTATTAGTTTGTCAGTATTTGTAAATGTAAATTGGTCAATTTAAAAATATGGCTCATTTTGTAAGTCAGTATGACATGCTCATGGGATTAGGACGATGTGACAGAAACTTTAGAGCAGCTAAGGCTATATGCAGAGCGTTATCCACAGCGACACCATCCCAAGTACCAAGAATTCTCACGCATTGCTGACAGGATAAAAAGAGCAGGTACAATTAAGCCTTACAGTAAATATTGTCACTGTGTCCGTCCAGTTTTGAATAATGCTAATACAGATGTAGTATTAGCTTTAGTTGAAGAGGATCCGCAGATGAGTGTAAGGGATATTATTAGGGAAACTGACATATCCCGAAGTTCGGTACATAGGCTTTTAAAATATTAAAAATTCAGACCTTACCATTTTTCAGTGCACTAAGCATTGTCCGAAAGTGACTTGGAACAGCGATTGAGGTTTTGCCATTGGGCACAAACAATTATAGCTGAAAATCCTAATTTCTTTTCTAATGTGCTTTGGACAGATGAAGCTACCTTTTGTAGCACTGGCTTAATGAACATGCACAACGCACATTATTGGTCCAGAGAAAATCCTCACTGGATGTTACAACATGACCAGCAACACAGGTGGAAAGTGAATGTCTGGTGCGGCATTATAGGGGACCAGATCATTGGACCACATTTCTTCGAAACATCATTAAATTCCATCAGCTATTCGAAGTTCATTGAACAAGATCTTCCGATTTTACTGGAAGAGGTGCCGCTTGAAAAACGTATGGTGATGTGGTTCCAACAGGATGGGTGTCCGGCTCACTATTCCATTAGAGCTAGGAACGTTATAAATCACATGTTTTCCAATAGATGCATTGGAAGGGGTCTGCATATTAATTGGCCAGCAAGATCTCCGGACTTAACAATTTTAGATTATTTCTTTTGGGGAAGATTGAAAGTCTCGTCTACACGAATAGACCGTCGACAGTAGAAGAAATGAGGGCAAAAATACAAAATGCGATTCTCTCCATTCCACCAGAAGAAATACAGCAAGCTCAGCGAGAATTCTGTTCTAGACTTTTCTTATGCATAAATGAAGAAGGCCGTCACTTTGAACACATAAAATAGTATTTTTATGTTAATAAACAAATATTTTTTAATAATATTATTAACCCAATTGCATTTTCAAATAATGTAATATTTACTTAATTAATAAAATTCAATTTCCTTCAGAATCCCTAATTAACTTGTCATCTAACAAACCAGTAGTTCCAGGGTTCCTTTCAAATAAGAGGATTAGGCTGTTATCGATATAAGGGTGCATCTGATTGAAAAAGTAACCGATACAAAATAGTTTTAGAATTAGACTCACCATCAGAATCCGTCATAAAAACCAGTCACTTATGGTGAAATTTCCAGTACTGGAGCCATTCCAGCAATTCTGGAGAAATTCTGGAAGGGTTGAATATCTTCAAAAGGTAACTAATATGACGCAATATAAGATCCCTGATTTTCGCCTTGAAATTCCAAAGACTCTGGGTTTTATTAGCCTGACACAACATTCGTGGGACACCCTGTATATATATATATATATATATATATATATATATATATATATATATATATGTGTTCTTATACACATGATATTGTTCCTCTTTTATGGTTTCAGGGATACACTAAACCAAGAGAGTATATTGTCACAGAATGGCCACTAAAACACACTCCTGGTGATTTCTGGTCACTGGTTTATGATTATGAAGCATCAGCCGTTGTGGTTCTATGTATTCTTCCTCATAGTTCAGTAAGCTTTTTTTACTTTCATACTTTTATTATAATTAGGTAACGATTAACTGTTCGCAAGTAATTTTGTATTAATGTTTACTAATACCTTATTAGCATAATGGGAAACAATTATTTCATTTATTTATTTAGTTAGTTACATTTTTGGTGTTGTGTACAACAAAAAATGCTAGAGGCACCTAATTCTATTAAGTTTATATATGAGATTGTACATAAATTTGTACATAGAGACTGTACTAAATCCTGGTAAATTTATACATATGTATTTATAAAAATTATTTTCTTTATGAAATTTAAATAGGTTTTGAATATCCTGTATTTAGAGCTTGAGCATATCCCTGAAGGTGATGCGTACTCCTCGAATATTCCAGTTCCTGGACCATTTTGTAAAATGTGTTCCATCATTAAAGTTGTGTTGCATATTCGACATGTTGGTGGAGGTTTTTCTTCTAAGAGGTGCCTGTGGGTGACCCTGGTGTGCCCATCAGGCGATTTATGATAATCTGCTCTCGGAAGCGTCCTTGTATTTCTGGGAGAGAGTGGCTATCACTTCATTTTATCAGTAGCAGGAACCATAGTCCAAATTTATTTTTAAATTGTAATATATCATCTAAATCTATTTAAGAGTTTTGTTTTAGTTGTGTGAAAAATCGTTAATTTAGTGTTAAAACCTTTCATATTTACCGAAAAAGTGTTTTCTCAAGAAAATTACAACATCGAGGACAAAACACAAAACAAGATTGAGGAGATTTCGCCATCTACGATGGTGGAATCATCCCAACATGAGGTAAGCCACATGGACACTAACAATTGTGACGAAAATAATGCCGTAGGTTCCTGGGAGCTTGTTATTAGCCTTAAAAGACCAATGTCAGATGCCAGCAACCCAAGAGAACAAAAAAGGCCATCAGAAAATGTCATTCCAACATATAACCGTTTTGCCACCCTAACCCAACCTAGCAGTTCTCAAACTCAGGAACCAGAAAGAACCCCACAAAATGATAAAATTCCATCAATTTTTATTAATGGCGTTGAAAACTACCAAGCACTCATCTCTTTTCTCGAAAATGAATCCGGTCCAAACTCATTTATAACCAAAACTACCATTAAAGGTGTTACTGTATACCCTAAATCTCCTGAAACCTATCGAAAACTCAATTCAAGCCTGCGAAATAAAGGCGTAGACTTTCATACCTACCAGTTACCACAAGATAGATGCCCAAGGATTGTTCTAAAACATCTGCACCATGCAACACCTATCAACATTATTAAAGAAGAGTTCAGCAAACTAGATTATGAAGTCACAAACGTAGTTAATGTCATCTCACGATTCAAGCAACCTCTTCCTATGTTCTTTGTGGACATAACTAAAGAAACATTCCGAGATGACATATTTAAATTAGAATTCCTATATTATTCTCGTATAAAATCGAGGAACCGAGGAAAAAGAAAAATATTCCTCAATGTGTGCGGTGCCAGCAATATGGGCACACTAGAACATATTGCAATCATCGACCACGTTGCGTGAAATGCGGGGAGTTTCATGAAAGTAGCTCATGTCTAAAAACTAGAAACACGCCCCCAAAGTGTGCCAACTGTGCCGGTGAGCACCCAGCAAATTACCGAGGCTGCCAGACACTGAAATTGCTCAGGGCTCAACGTAGGGCAAGAAACCATCTCCATCAGCATCCTCCAGCGGCAGAGCCAGCTCAGGGACCTCCAGGCATGCATGAGTTCCCCCCGATCAGACAGCGCCACAACCAAACGACACCACACATCATTCCCGAGCCACAGCAGCAACACAGCCCATCAGTTCCCAGAGCAGGACCCGAGATCCAGCAATCATGTCCAGGTATGAGGAGAGGCATTGCCCAGCCGGTACCCACGGTTGATAATGGCTCTACCCAGCTATTTAATATTATAAACGGTTTAAATAATTTAATCCAGCCCCTTTTCAATCTTCTTCAGCAACTATCACAGGTTACGCAGGTCTGGTGCCCTACTTATGCCCCGTGAACACCTGACTGTAGGCTCCCTGTCAGTTCTCCTATGGAATGCTAACGGATTGGCTCAGCACAGCACTGAACTTGACTTATACCTACACGAAAAACGGATTGACATAGCACTTATTACTGAAACACACCTGACACCACGCTCAAAACTTTATATTTCAGATTATACTATCTATAGAACCGACCACCCAGATAAAACTGCCCATGGAGGAACAGCGATACTCGTTAAAAGTTCACTTAAACACAATCCTATACATCTACCCATTACTCCTGACATTCAATCCACAGGCATTACATTATACACGACCTACCACAACATAACATTTGCTTCAGTTTACTGTCCCCCTAGGTACAAGCTTACACCCACGATGTTTTCTGAATTTTTCAAACGCCTCGGCAGATGCTTCATCGCAGGTGGTGACTATAATGCCAAACATCTTTGCTGGGGGTCGAGACTGTGTACGCCAAGAGGCAGAAATCTATGGTCTACCCTTCATGAACTTTCATTAGACACCATAACTCCGAATTCACCGACCTATTGGCCCACTTCCAGACGAAAATCACCCGACTTACTAGATTTCTTCATTACCAAAGGACTGAGAACAGTACCATTTACCATCAGTACAAGCTCTGATCTTTGCTCTGATCACTCCTCAGTGCACATGGTCCTCTTCGACGAGCCCTCTGAAACACGAAGCAGCCCGAAGCTCATAAAAGGTTGCATGGACTGGGACGCTTATAGAGATCATTTGAACTTAAAACTCTCTGTCCCACTATCGATCAAAAACCAATATGAACTAGAAGAGGCTGTCGAAACTTTCACGACAAGTATTCAAGAAGCAGCTTGGACCTCTTCAACACCAAGGCCACAAAAAGCACAGAACTTGCCTCATTACCCTTCGTATATAAGAGACCTGATCAGAGCAAAGAGGAGAGCTCGTAAAGTATGGCAGACGAATAGACTTCCTTCAGACAGACAGATTTTCAATAAACTAAATAACGAACTTAAAAGAAAGATCCAAAAATTCAAAAGCACAAACTATGACAATTACATTAGCAACCTAACGACAGACGATGGAAGTTTATGGAGGCACACCAAGAATCTCTTAAAGCATCGTGAGGTGTCAGCACCACTCCGCAGAGAGGATGGCTCCTGGGCTGTTTCGGACGAGGAAAGGTCTGAACTGTTTGCTGACTACCTTTCGTCTGTTTTCAAACCACATACTGACTCCACTAACTCAGAACACGAGGCCTTCATACACAATAGTTTAGACATACCACTACAGCTCACACTACCACCACCTCCTTTTACACCATCACAAGTCGCTCAAGAAATCAGACAGTTGCCGAAAAGAAAAGCCCCTGGATATGACTTGATAAACGCAGAGGCGCTCCAGCAAATGCCCAGGAAAGCTCTAGTTTTTCTAACCACAATCTTTAACTGCATTCTCAGAACCACCAAATTCCCTGTTCAGTGGAAATACTCTTGCATCACTATGATTAAAAAGCCTGACAAAGACTCAAACTGTCCTTCCTCTTATAGACCAATTAGTTTGCTTCCAGTATGTTCTAAATTATTCGAAAATTTATTGCATCCACGACTATTACAAATATTAACTGACAGACAAATAATCCCTGACCACCAATTTGGATTTCGAAAATTACACTCAACATCACAACAACTACACAGGGTAACCGACTACATTTCGACAGCACTAGAGCGTAAATTATATGCAACTGGAGTATTTCTGGATGTCGCCCAAGCGTTCGACAAAGTCTGGCACCAGGGGCTTCTCTTCAAGCTAAAGAACGCACTTCCACCCACATACTATCTAATTCTTCATTCTTTTCTTTCAGACAGATCTTTTTCAGTAAGACACGGCTCAGGCCTTTCCTCTATTCGACCAATTCTCGCTGGAGTACCTCAGGGATCAATACTTGCCCCACTACTTTACATCACATACACCCATGACATACCTCAAACTTCAAACACTCTTACGGCTACCTACGCAGATGACACAGCTATCATTACAAAACACGAAAATGCAACACAGGCTTCACTTGACTTACAACATCACTTACTACAATTACATGATTGGTGTAAACGCTGGAAGACTCAAATAAATTATCAAAAGTCTCAACACATCACATTTACTCTACGAAAAGAAACATGTCCACCTGTGTACTTAAACAATATACTGATCCCACAAACGGACAGAGTACAATACCTTGGACTCACATTTGATAGGAGAATGACATGGGGTCCACATGTCCAAAAAAAACGTGCTTCGTTAAATATACGACTAAAACTACTGTACTCACTCTTCAGACGAAATTCCAAATTAAAAGCCAGACAGAAATTAAATATTTACACATATCTATTAAAACCTCTCTGGACTTACGGAATACAAATATACGGCATTGCAAAACAATCACACCTGAATAGAATCCAAACCTTTCAGTCCAAGATACTACGACTAATTACCCAAGCTCCATTGTACATAAATAACAAGACTTTACATACTGATTTACAAATTCCTACAGTCATTGAACACATACGGACGTACTACAAACGATTTCATGATAAGTTTAAGGAACATACCAACAAATTAATAAAAGAAATGGCCACAACTGGCATGCCAGAGAACACCAGAAGACGATTGAAAAGGGTCTGGATGAGAGACCTACTTACGTAAGGAATCAAGCACGTAAGTAAATTAAAGCCGCGGAAGGGGTGCCGCTGGGTACTGCTTTTCCTCATGCCTATCAAGCCATTTTGTTCTATTTTATTTTATATGCCAGCACATCTGCTGATTGTTAATGTTTGTATTTAACAGGTGCGGATTAAAAAATAAAAGTGAAAAAAAAAAAAAAAAAAATCCATTTAAGAAAACTACTTAAGTTATTTTTAAATATTACTTTCCTATTTACTTATATTTGGAAAATTTTGAAATTAAAAATACTTACTACATTCGGATTATATGCAATAGATTTGTACGATATTCACAATTATTAATAAAGTTTGAAGTAATTGTTATTGTTTTTAGGATTTTGATTTTGAATGTAATTTGAAAATTGCAAAAGCTAAATGGAATAACAAAAAAAAAAAAAAAAACCTGTACCACTATAACCCATGAAGGGTCTTGGGTTCAGTACTATGTAAGGAAGCACTGCTACTTGGTCAGCGGTCGTGTGAGGAGGTGATTTGACCGTGATCACGCTCGACCGCCAGGTTCCCCCTCCCCTTAATTTTACAATTAAGAGTACCTACTTTATAGATGCTGGGTTTGCCCTAAGAGTGTCTCTCGGCCCACAAGACAAACTGTGGCGGAATAATAAACATATCTTGAGCCATGTCAGATTCGAACTCGGGACCTTGAGCACAGCAATTGACTGCCTTACCAGTGAGCTACCCCGCTCCCTAAATGGAATAACACTTATGTCATTAATGTGAGATTTTAGTTCAGGAACCTTCAAAAGTTAGAGCCAGTACCCTCCCTCCAAATTAGTCAAATAAAGAAAAAAATTAGGTGCCTTAATCTAAATTCTTTTAATGAATCATATGGAACCAAAACTAAATGGTAAAATGGCTATTAACATAATACAAAATAATATCTTCATACTAACTTACACAAAATCCCTCAGGAGGATTGAATTTTGTAATATTTCAATTGAAGCTAATGGTGAAAGCTAACCCTTTAATGGATGTTTATGAACATCTTTCAGAAGACAAATAAATCCATAATCAATGATAAATAAGCTATTCAGCATTTGTTTATTTGTATAAGCTATACAAGAGATTTATTAGTAAAATAACAAAACAACTACAAAAAAAT
Source organism: Aelia acuminata (assembly GCA_911387785.2). NCBI lineage: Eukaryota > Metazoa > Arthropoda > Insecta > Hemiptera > Pentatomidae > Aelia > Aelia acuminata. Next base: position 93,489,630 of record OU426980.1, on the reverse strand, counting down.
GAGTATTGAGGCTGAGGCTAATAAGTTATTAACAACCCTAGTGAAGATTAATTAATAACATTGTTAGGATTATGAAGAAAAAAACTTATTCCCCAACATGATCTCTTTCAATGTCAACAATCATTTTAGCTTTAATAATATTATCTTAATTCATTATATTTTATGCCTCTTAATAACCTTATTGGAACATTTTAGACTAATCTACATAAGCTAATTTATTCTCATAGCTCTTTGTTATTTCAGTCTGGTACGTTATTTTAATTTAAATCAATTCAAAATCTGTTCAGTTAGCATAGTTTTGAGTAGCATTAATAAATAAAAAAAAATAAAGAGCAATATTATTTATTATTTCATATTTACCTGTTGTAGCATAATTTCTGTTTGTTTCAGCAATACCCCCCTTTTTGGCCAGAAGGAAGGCATTCCAAGAAATATGGGCCAGTTTTCACAATAGAGCATATTTCTCACAATCATTATACAAATATTAAAACATGGCTCATGAGGATCAATAAAAAGGTGCTTTTTTGCTCATAAAAAATCTAGACTATTGATACTCTCATATTAATTACCTGAAAATGGAGCATCTTATAATTTATAGGATATTAATAATAATTCGTTAATAATAATACTAACAATCTTACTATATAAATACAACAACTCCACACAATCCTGTTGGAACCCAACTCCACTAGAACAGTTTTAACCCAAATCTCCTTTAACCTCCTTTGCTCGCCCCTCGGAATCTTGTACTTTACATTGACAGCGCTTATCAATCTTTTATAGAGATTCATTCACTACCAAGCCTCACAATTTTACATGGCCATATTAATCACCGCAGTTCTACCATCTTGATTATTTATCGGATTAAGTTTGCCGTCATGTATGTGTCTATATTCTCGCCTTTGCTCTATTAAGTTAAGGGAAGTAAAAAATCATATTAATAATAAATATTTTTATTCTTTTTTAAGCCATTTAACTGTTCACTTCAGTTTGATCAGTGGTGTTATTCATCTTAATTGCTTCAGAACATTACCTAATTGCATACGAAGTGGTTATTTTTTCTTTAGTGCTACATTTAATGCAACCGGTAACCTTTGAACTAGTCACTGCACAAGTATTTCATGTCATAAATTTTTAACATGTTAAAACAGGTTTCCTATTTTCTTTCTCTATTTCTTGTACCTTATTCCTATACCACATATTTAACTGATTTCATTAGATTCTGCCATTATGAATAACATTTCAAGAATTTGTTTCAAATCAAGTTTTAGCATACAGATGAGCAACTTTTCATTTTTTTGTTTATGGTTGCTTATTATTTTATAAATTCTGTTCTGAGTTATATGCAAAGGTTTAGTTAGCTAGAAGTGGAAGTTCCTCAATTGTTTCACAGAGCTGTATCCACAACATGAGAGCTTGGTAATTCAGATATATTGAAAGTCTGTTGAGGTTTAAATATTAGTTATTTCAATAGACATAAACTTGTCAATAAGGTTGAGGGGGGATGGACATAACTAAAAAAAAATTGCAATATCTTTTTAGATATTTTTTAAGAAGAGAAAAGATTGACTTTGGCTAGGATTTCAAACGGGATTTCCATATCCCTAGTAGGGCGCTCTTACCACTTGCCCCACCAAGTACATATCGTACTCAAGCCAATCCATCCATATATATATATATATATATATATGGTCAAACATTTCTTTCCTAAGGTCATATCATCTCGCAATCTAGACCACCTTTCCTACGAATCCCTTCAATCCGATCTCGACGCCGTCCAAAGGGATATCATATATTCTTATGATTCTGTCCTTTCTATGGTCTCCTTCCTCACCTCAAATTTGAAATCCATTCTAGATATCCACGCTTCCCTGAAAACCCGAACCCTACGTCGCCCCGCTGCACCTTGGCTGACTTCTGAAATAAAGGATTTGATGAAAAGAAGGGAAGCTGCAAGACGCAAGTTTCGGCATACCCGTTTGGCAGCTGATTATGCGTCTTTCAAAAAACTTAGAAATGTGACCCAATCAGAAATCCAATGAGCTGAATCCCTCCACTTCCACAATGCCCACGATCCTAAAAGTAAATGGAAAATTCTTCCTCAATTATCCCTCCTTGGTTCCAATAACTCCAGTTCCCTTCCATTCACTCCAGATGAACTCAATAACCATTTCTCATCCTTCACTTCTTTTTCATCCCTACCTGCTGTTATCAATCATCATAATTTCAATCCGGAAAACTTCTTTTTTTCCCACATTACATATGATGACCTTTTTACCGCAATCCTAAAATCCCGCTCTAACGATTACGGTCTTGATGATGTTCCAGTAAAGCTAATAAAGGCCTGCTTCCCCTCACTCATTCCTGTTCTCTATCATATTTACAACTTCTCGTTATAAAGCTCGGTTTTCCCTTCTTCCTGGAATTCCTAGAAGAACTCTCCCTCCTTAACCCACTCCAATCTATTTATTCAACTCAATCTGCTCTCCTAAAAATACCCATGACCTCCAAACCTCCATCGAACTCCAAAAACTAAATATTCTTATCCTTCTAGAATTTTCCAAAGCCTTTGACACAGTCGATCATATCATCCTTCTTACAAAACTGCAAAAACTCCACCTTTCTAGCAGCGCCTTACATTGGTTCAAATCTTTTCTTTCAGATCAGTCAAAGTATGTAGTCGTTCCTGGTCAACCTCCATCCAAAACACTTCCCCTCTCCTGTGGTGTCCCTCAAGGATCCTCTCTATCCCCCACTCTGTTTGCTATTTATATTAACAACCTTCCTCTTCCGATTCACCACTCCCAATACCATATCTACGCTGATGATTTCCAAATAAACCTGTCTTTCCCGCCTTCCGAGTTGGTGCCAGCGATGAAAAAGTTTCAAGAAGATTTGAATCAAAACAGTCTCTGGGCAGAGGCTAACAAGTTGAAGCTGAACAAAGGCAATTTTAATAGGCTCCAAACACCTCCTTAGAACTGTCCCTAACATCCCACCCTTGTTCCTAAATAATAATCCCATCAAATTCTATCCAACAGTCAAAAACCTTGGTGTAACCTTTGACCAAACTCTTTCCTGGAAAAACTATATCTATCTCCACCACCATCTCTCCCGTCGCACCATTTCAACCTTAAAGCTACTAAACCATTTTTGTGACCTTTTCCCTTTCGACACACGCAGACTTCTGGTCACCTCCTAGATATTCCCCCACTTTGACTATTGTTGCACGGTGTATGGGGGTATCTCAGGGGATCTCGATGCAAAACTAAAATGTTTAATAAAATGTTCCATCCGATTTATATTTGGGATCCCAAGAGACAGACGTCTCCATATCGCCTTTTTTCGAAAAGTTAAAGTGGTTATATCCTTCCTACCGCCGTAGGTATTTCCTGGCAACCTTCCTTTTCCAAGTTATCCGATCCTGCCGTCCATCATACATCTCTGAACTTCTTCACCCCAAATCCTCGGTACATTCCCGCAATACCTGCTCTAAGCCTTCAGATCTATATACACCGGCCAACCGAACGTCAGCTTTTGATAGACTTTTCATGATCCGGTCCACCTCCTTTTGTAATTCCATTCCCACTTTCATCCGTAATTCCAATACCCTCTCCACCTTTAAATCCCGCCTATATCATCACTTCATAGCCATCCAGCGTCCTTTTCAAACCGATGGAAGTTCTTATTTTCCTTATATATTTTATTTTTTTATTATTATTTTTCTTTTTTTTAGAAGATATAAATACTATTTAACCAATCTGTAAAGTTTCTTTCTTTTCACCTGAGCGAATATTTTATGTGTATTTTATTTTCTCTCTTTAACCCTTTAACCGGACGGGACGTATAAATGCGTTCTTGAAATATATATTGTACCTTGGAACTGGTGGGACTTATATTTTCGTAAAACAGAGGTATTAGTCATAGATAAATGTATCTACGTGAATTTATGTATATATGTAAATAATTATATATACATATATAAATATTAATAAAAAAACATATATTTCAGGACGTATAAATACGTCCCGCCCGGTTAAAGGGTTAAACTACAGGTTCCCTAGTGATTTGTAGTTATTTCGTATCATTTTAATTTGTTAAAGTTATAGTTACATAAAATTTTCTCTTATTTTATTTAAATTTACTTCATTCCTCAATAAAACAGTATTCTTTAAATTTAGATTGTTTCTCTAACGGAACTTATGGCTGGAGTCAAGGCTCCACCCCGAACAGTGCAGCTATTTCAACTTACTTGTTGGCCACTAGGCCACAAGGTGCCAACATCTACCAATTCCCTTGTTGAGCTAATGAACATGGTGGAGCGCTGGCGACAGAGAACAGAATATGGTCCTGTTGTAGTTGTATCACCGTAAGTTTTAAGATTGTTATATCCAATTTATTAAGTTATTTTAACAAAATAGTCTATACTTACCACCCAGGATGTTTTTCAGATAGGAAAAGTCGAGCTGCCTATATACACACAGTATTACTATATATACAGATAGGTATATATTTTTTTATTTAACACATTCGGTGCAGGTGGGCCTTCTAAAAGAACCTTGCATTCTTCCCCACCTATGGGTAGACCTTTGGTAAAAATGTGCTACCTTCACTTTCCCTCCATCTTTGAATGGCTTGTAAATGGGGAATTGACTTTTTCAGCTACCACCAGTAACATCTACATTCAATACCCTTTGAGCTTTAAAATGGAATGTTTTCATTTTAAATCGACCAAGTAAAACTTTTCTTCTGAATTTTTAAGGAACCCCTCAATATGCACCCACAACTAAGGTATCGTCAAAAAATGACACCCATACAGAATGCGCTATGAAGACATGGAAAAATCTTCAAAATATGTACCTAGCCATAGTGAGGAATTATATTATATTACACACTAAAACCACCTGTTTTTCCTCTCCATTGGACCGCTGTTAAGATTACATTGAAAAGTAATTTCTTTTCTTGTCTTTCTTGAAAAATAGTGAAAGTTTCAAGTCATTTCTTTTGCTCTCAATTTCTAAAGGAAAACTGTTGTGTATTTTTTAGATAACTTTTTTTTTTTAAATTATTATATTAAACTGTTACAGAGATGGCAGAGGAAGGTGTGGAGTTTATTGTGCAGCTAATGCCTGTATAGAACAAGTGATTCAGCATGGTGAAGTGGATATCTTTCAAGCTGTAAAAACAGTCAGGCGCCACAGACCACAGCTAATTGAAAATATGGTGGGTAATGCAGCAATGCCACTGATATGTTTTATTTGTTATATACAAATTTTTAAACTACCATACCTGTTTATTCAGTCATAAATGTTATATTAAAGAAATGTGTGGTTTGAATATCAGAATTTCAGAACAGAAGAATTTCAGTTTTCTTTGCTACTCTAAAAAAAAAAAAAAAAAAAAAAAAAATTTGTATCTAGATTTGTTTTTAAAATGATGCTGGTATTATTGAGAAATAAATAAGGATATTTTTGTGCTAATATTGCATAAACAGTAATGGGAAAGAAATTTTTCCTTAGCCATTCTTGGTCAGAGAAAATGCTAAATCATTTGTTAAATTAAGGTATCACCTTCTGATGCTTTTCCTGTATTATGTATAACTTTTATTAAATGTTTTTCATCATAATCAATTAATATAATTTTTTTTTCTATTTGTTTTGCAGACGGAATACAAATACTGTTATGACTTGGTATTACACTATGTGCTCCACTACCTCAACAAAGACTTAAAGGAGAAAAAATAATACCTTAAAAAAATATTCTCTGTGATAATGAGTAAAATAAGCTTTCTAAAAGGAAACAGTAAGTGAGCTGTCTGAAGGAAGAATAGTCAAATCCTTGATTACTGTATAGTATAGTGGTGCTATTATAATTTAAATTGTTTATAAACTTATGCGGCATTAGATAAAGTAGTATATTTTTTATTAATTTTGAGTTAGTTATAAGTAAAATTTATGATACTATTTACATATGTTCACATGTAGACTGTTCTGTTTAATTCTGAACATTTATAGGTACATTGATTTAAAATTTAGACATCTACAAAAATATAAAGCTGTAAGTATACCATACAAATGCCAATAAATGCTATATTATATATTTTGTGTGTGTGTGTGTGTGTGTGTGTGTGTGTGTGTGTGTGTGTGTGTGTGTGTGTGTGTGTGTGTGTGTGTGTGTGTGTGTGTGTGTGTGTGTGTGTGTTTATGAGTGTGTATATATGTATGTGTGTGAATGAATACGTTATGCAAGGAAGCAAATAATTTCTGTGCATTTTAAAAGTATTAGGTCAGTATATTCGCTGATATATATAATCCAAAATGTAGTGGCATATACAATCTTCTGTAATACGGAAAAGTATCTAACTCCTTCCACCAGTTCCAAAATTGTCCAAAATATACTCTTTTAATGTTTCAAGGACTTAGATATTTTATTAAATCTGGAGTTGAAATTTTTAAAAGTCTACAATTATCTTTGTCTAAAATCCCAAATATTTTTACATACTCATGGCAAACTTAATAGCCTAATGTTCTTTACCTGGTATTTTAATGGGAACACATAGTACCATTGTCTTATTTAAGTTATTATTTGAAATCAGTGACTCTATGACTTCATGTCTTAAGGTTTTTTTAATATTCTGTTTCTTATCCTAAGCTGCAATATCGGCAACAAAACTTTAGATTGGGATTAAAAAAGTGTTATCTTCAATTAGTTTTAGCTAAATGTGATCAAAAACATTATTTTTTATTACTACATTAATTCAAAATGAAAAAACATGACATGGAACATGTCAATCTTTATTTTAATGTTCACTTTATTTCAATCGACAAGCTTAATTACATATTAACATTAACTATATTGAATTATTATCATTAATTATAAAAAAAAACTATATAGCAAAATTTTAATTATTGTAAAATATAAAAATAATCTTATAAATAAAAATCTGACGGATTAAAAGTAATATCTAATAAATTTACATAGTTTAAAATATCACAAAAATTCCATGGATCAAGGTGATGATTACTATATTATTTCAGAACACTCCAAAACTATTTAAAAATATTGATCCTATCAGATGGCTGCTTGTAATTATTCTTTGAACTAAATTCACTTACTTTGAAGTTTTTATTGAGAAAAAAAATACTAGAAAAAACACATACCTACATATGCGCATGGTTTATTTATATTTTTATGTTATTTTCCCCTTGATGGAGTAACTTAAATTAAAATTCTCAGTATATAGCTTTTTTTTTATAATAGCTTATTCTTACATTTTGATCCTTGTGTATTGTAATGGGACCCTCTTTAGAAATGTTTGGACCAATTTTGGGATCAAACCATTAATAATAATTTATTGAAGAAAATCATAGAGTTATGACCCAGTTAACCCATAATCCAGTGAAAAACTGATAAATTTGTAGATGATGATGAAAAAACAAAATAAACACAGATTTGCAAAACTTGAAATATTATCTAATCAATGAAAATTGAATAAACAGGATTACTGTAAAATTTCTATTTATTAACAGACTAATAATGTTAAGGGTATCATTAAAAAAAAATATTATTTCTAAATCAATTTTGAATTAAAACCTACAGTAAAATATTTTAAATTTCAAATAACAAAAAGCACTTCTATTCCAATATTTTTTAATAAAAGGATATTTACAAAGTAACTATTATCCAGCTCGATATAGAAATGGTAATCTTATAGATGAATAAATAAGTAACTAAGTCAACTGTTTAGTATAAATTTAACTAAAAGTGGCCCTTAAATATTTTGTTCATATTAATAAAATTATATTATCAAGAAAAGATTTACAGTACAGTATTTTTAAAAAAATTGTTTTAGCGAACACTATTTTTAATTGGAAACTAATTTAATTAAAAAAATAGATAAAAGAGATATAAGCTTAAATAAAATTGGAATGTAAGATAAAAATACTATTGCACCTATGAGTCCAATACAAATCATTTGAGATACAATTGAGATTCGGAGACTTAATTATTAAAATTAGATTATCACAGCCTTCAATCATATTGCCCTGGAGTATGGTAGCTTGTATTATTTTTCAATTAAAAAAAAAAAAAAAGTATTACAAGATACTAAGATAATAATTAATACTAGACATTAAATGATATAAAAGCAAGTAGCCACCAATTTTAACAATTAGAAAATATGTAATAAAAAAAAAAAAAAAAAAGTCAATTCCGATGATTTGTTTTATTTATTTATTTCTTCCTCTAAATAAGTTCAAATTTCGATCTTTATATATTATACATTCCAGGTAGCTAGTTGGAATCCTATTATTAATATGGTACCATAGAAAAACAAAAGATAAAAGCTGCAGATCTAACTATCCAATTTTTAAGTCCCTTGAATTAAATTTAATTTTCCAGCAACTATAACTAATTGTGAGAATTCTATGTTTAAAATTAACATGACTTTTTTTGTTATTATGACTTTTGTTTGTTTTATTTATAGATTTTGTTTCATCATAAATTAAATTATGAATAAATTAGATGCATAATATTGCAGCATATGAAAAAATGATATAATTATAAATAATGACTGGTTATAAAAAAATAATAACTTTTCCAAGACATGATTATAATAGCATTATGAATGCTTAAGATATTTAATCTCTATAACTTTATATCAGGAATAGCTTCAGCCCAAGAGTGTCCACAGGATTTCTTCTGGGGTAGGCAGACTGGTGAAATTTTCGCCTAGGGGAGGGGGCAGACTGGCAACATTTTCATCTATGGGGAGCAGGCTGGTAAAATTCATATACCTGGGGGAAGTCTTTCTGACCTTGTAAGGCTCAATTAGATTTCAAATAAAACAGATAGATATTTAAATGTCAAAATATATGTTTATATAATGCTTAATAAATATATTAAATGAATAAAAATTTATATAATTTGTAGTTTTTGTTTTTCAAAATTTTTAGGGGGGCAGCTGCCTTCCCCTGCCCCCCCCCTCTACTGATGCCTATACTTCAGCAATTTTTTAAATATTAATTGAAATCTTTCCTATTATTTTGATTGCAAGCATACCAGTTATTAAGCAAAGGAAACTATACTACATTAATCTATGCTCAACAAGTAGTCCATTATTTAAAAACAACTGCAAGAAATTATGGTAGTTTAAAAAAAATTACAATTTTAATTTGTAACCTGAAGCATGTTACACCAAGCAAAATTAGGGGTAGAATTTGTTTGTCTCTAGTTAATTTTTTATCATATAGTTGTTAATCTTAAGGAAATTTGTCATTGTGTCATTTTACATGGAGTGACTAGTGTAATAAACATAATTTTGAAGAAGAAAAAAATCAGATGTTTTTGAAATGCACATATTCACACCACCCTTTATCCATTATATTCTTTATTCATAATATAGGACATTTCAGTTGATTTTTTTCAAGTTTTTCTAACAAAAAAAAAAAGACATTAAACATAATTTTTTCAGAAAAACTTCTACCTTTAATATTGAAATCAAGATTAAAAAATCTCATTGACAACATTGTAAGACCATTCACCGATAAATAACTAAATTCTGAAAAATTTCAAAAAATCTCAAATTAAGTATGCATAGTCCTAAGCTGAAAGCTAGTTCTGATAGACAGTTGTGAGACATAAATGAATTGACGAACTATTCTATAAACGAATTGATCTCTATCAATTCATCAATCGATCAATGCATAGAGGAAGGACTAATAAAGAACTGCCTATAGAAACTGGTTATTCTGCGTCTCATGTTGTAGAAGCAAGGAGATATAGTTGTCCAGGACATGTAACTTAAAGTGTTTTGACAGGAAGCTTCTACAAAGCAATAAATGCTTGTAAGAGAACGCATGGGTCTCCAAAAACTATCTGGATAAATTAAATTAACTAAAAGGTGGCAAAGATATATGCAGCAAACTGGAAAGGAGTAACTAAAATAAATAGAATTTAAGAAGGCTGGTGTCTGTCAAAGAGTTCGACCAGTTCTGGTCTGTAAAGTCAATAATAAAAATTGAACAAAAAGTTAATATTTTTGATGTCCTTATACTGAAATAAAAGTGCCCTTATCCTTTGAATAATATAATCGTAATACCCTGATGTTGAATCTGCTGGGTTTACTTAACACTGGATAGTAAATCATATTATAATATTCTCACTCACACTTAATTCTTAGAAATTGTTAATTGCTGATTTTATTAATTATATCAATATAAATATGATCAATGCTCTTCATATCTCTTTTGGACCAGCGAATCCAGAAGAGGGGCACAAAAGGCTTACACCCCCCTCGCCCCCAGAGTTGAGGATACTAAGAAACTTTCACTATTTCTGTATAAAGAGACATTTTATATAGTAATATTTTATGTTATTAAATGAAAAGTAGATTTTATTTAAGCACACACTCGTGATTTGCTACCTTGCAATGTATTCATATTTTAAATTAGGTCCTTCATGAATAATGGAATCAAAAAAGTGTGTGTGTATCGCCTCCCAGGACATTTATGGATCCGCTACTGTTGTATTCAGTGATATAAATGATTTTCATTATTTAAATTATTTTTGGACCAAGAAAAATGATAGCGGAGATAATTTTGAATTACTATTCTAATCATCCAATGCACAAAATAATTAATACAGCTTCATATTGCATTAAGATAACTGATAAAATATTACTGAATGACAAAAAAAAATATATGCAGTATCCTAAATAATAATGTTTATCCATTAAGACTGATTGGTAATTTTTGGTTAAAATAAAAATGAATTAGAATCAAAACTAATATAATAGATATACACAAAATAATAAAAATTCAAACCTAGCTTTTTTTAAAGCAACAGAGAAAAAAGTTATCATTACAGACCACTTTAAAATAACTAATAATAAAGAGAATAAAAACAGAATCAAAAACATGTTTAGTGCAACAACAATAATTAACAAAGACTATAACAATCAATTTTACAAACTAATATACATTCTAAGAATCGCAGTTTTAAAATTTTTTTCACAATATAATGTTTACAATAATAGAAAAATTGTCATATGCAATAACAACAAGTTCAAAAACACATTCAGAAAGATAAATTAAAAAAAAAAATGAATAAGCAAAGTTTTATTTACAAAATTAAGTTCGAAAAATGGTCTGACTAATATTAGAATGGTGGAACAACAATATTTGAAATCAAGATCAAATCAACACAAATAACCGAAAAAAAATACTAAGCCTAAAAGTAAGGCTGAACACAGTAAAGTTAAAAACCAGGGCTAAATGTAATCCCACTATTCAAAAGACCAGGAATAACTTTTATTTATTAAAAAATAAACATTTATCTATACCAAATGTTATCATAATATTCAAAGGAATAAAGTCATTCATTACTGCTGGTGTTGAAATAAACAGTGAATAATAGGAAAATATATTTAATGATAAAAAAAAAGATATATACCATTTTTTATTTTAAATATCAAACCATTGTGATTGATAATGTTATTATTTATGATATAACAGTATGTTTAATGATAATTGTGTTATATTTATCGAATTAGACTAATTCTCAATAGTTATTCTTGAATGAATGATATTACGATAATTTTGGTAGTATTACTCATTGTTTTGAATAAAAAATATACTATAACTATGATAAGTGCATTTTTTTTAATTTTTTTTTTTCAAAAATATTTGATATGTAATGTTTAATTGTAAAAACCACACCTGAAAAAGGACAGTGGGTCAAAAAAGTGTCCTATATTATGAATACAAGTATGAATTTTGATGGGTGATATTATTTCCTCAATTTCCTTTACAAATTTAAAAGTTTAACATCCTTCAACATATAAATGATGCTACACTTTAGGAATACTTTTTAAAATAATAAGATGTACACACAGAGTCATTGAAGGCCAACTTATAATTGCTTCAAAAAAGTTACAGTAAACAATATCACTCTAATAAATTAAAAATTATTATTAAATCACATTTTGATCCTTTGGTATAAAATAATCCAAAATATGCTTGAAAACACTAAAAAATAAACTATAACAGGAAACATTCCACCTGATTATTTTGTAATTATTATTATTATTGTTATTATTATTACTGCACTATCCTATGTAGTAAATATTAAAATTTGTGTTCAATTAATGTGTAATCCTTCAGAAGGTTTTTAACTTATTACTTTCATTTAATAAAATGAAATTTTCTTTTAATTAGAAGTTGTGAAATTTAATTTACAGCTAGAGGTGATAATAATTAAATAATACATAGAGTATTCCCACATTTTCTTGCGAACTGTACAGAAGTTCACTCTAGTATAAAAAGTTTAGAAATATAACATTTAGATGACATACATAAAACATAAATATAAATAATGCTATAAATATAGAACAACAATGTTAATGAAATATCTTTTATTCTTATCATCCTTTAGTGGAGTTAAAAGTAAATTAAGCAATTTAGTGGTGGAAGCTGAACGTGGGAACTATTAGGATATTCATCAATTTTAGCTTGTCTCTGTTATTTTATCAATTTATTTTAATTTAGTACATTCTTACTTTGTAATCTCTTCCAAGATTATTTTTAGTAGCCTTTCATTGATTAATATAACTGAAAAATATTTGAATGTATCTCATATGTTCCATTTGTGTTAAGGATATATATTTATTCTTGATTTTATAATCATATTGAGTTGAAAATATTTTTTAGTATTTTAATAAATTGTTGTATTTCTAATAAGATATTTTGTATTCATATATTACTGATATTGAAAACTTAAGAAATAAAATAATCCTGAATCATATGTTAGTTTAAGAAAAAAGAACATCAAATATTAAATGATAAAGCACATGATTATAATATTTTCTAAATATAAATTGGTTTTATATATATATATTTTTTTTATACAGTTTCCAATCATTATAAATATTTTGAATATGTCAATAAAGGTGACCGAGAGAAGAACAGCTTTCAAACAAATAATCTTGAAAAATAAAGTTTGATGTACAATATGTAGTCCCAAAAAAAGTGTGTACTCTGGAGAATTAAGGAGGCTAGACAACATGAAATTGAGGACAATATAGTATTTAATATTATAAAAGTAATAACACAGTAAAAGTGAAAATTGATTCCCTCTTAAATTAATTAGCACTGAACCACCAGGTAAACATGCAAGGGAAAGACTTAGAATTATGCTTAGTCATATGCGCGGCTTTAGGTTTTAATGATGGCCATAGCGTTGGAGTATGTAAGCAGATTTGTAATATTATTATTAAACCCTCAGGTTTGATATCCCTTTCTATTTATTGTAAAAAAAAAATCATTTTAATTTAGGATGGTAAGTGAAAACAACAAGTTCAATAAGTTTTCAATAAGTAAAACCAAATCCTTTTAATTTCAAATCAAAAGACTTTCTATCATTATTCTACATGAAACTGATTGATGTACTGTCTTATATTAATAAAGACCAATAGGGCAGGTAATTTTTTTTTTTTTTTTTTTTGTTTCTCATTTCCCTCTATAAATTTTGCTCAATTTTCTCAGTTCTGTGAAGCCTTTTGTAACAGAAGTTCTAGGGTGATAAAGATAATTCAATTTTTCTTCCTCTTTAATGAGTAGCAAAAATAGTTTGTGCTTCATAAGCATTTGTTTCTCATGTGTGACTCTTTACTAAAATTAATAATGATTTTAATGAGAGTCACAGAACATCACGAATTTCAGACATAGATGCCCCTCAAAATCAAATGTTATTATGGTATAATGTCTTTTAGATATATTTCTAGATGTCTTTAACTTAATTACAGGCAGTTTTGACAACTAGAATTATAAAAACTGATGAAAAAGTCACTCATAAAATTAGTGTACAATGTGTATGCACTCATTAGTGCATAGTTACATTGTAAAGTTTTATTAAATGTTTAAATACAATCGATCATTCATTTGAGGAATTAAAAAATAACCAAAAATATCCCTTTTTATACAGAAATAGTAATAGTTAATTGGTATCCTGAGCTTTCAGGGGGGGGGGGGGGCCCCCGCGCCTCTCCCCTGGATCCGCCACTGCTATTCATACAATCATTGTTATGACAGCTGTCATTTTCATGACAGCTTAGTTTCTTTGCCATATTATTTATTTATTTGTCAAAACTTTCAGGCATCGCATTGAAAACTTGGAACAAATAAGCACAACGGATGTAAGACAAAAATGGGGAAAATTAAAAAAGAAAAACAAATCTGACACTATGGTCCCAATGTTATTTGCATAAAACTAGCATTTTGGAATAGTAAAATGTCAAATACTAGTATTTACCTGGATAAATACAGTCACTTTCTTTAATATGAAGACTACATATCGTCACATGTTTCGAAACAGGCTTATCTATTCTTAATTTTACAATCCACTCTTTAAGAAGCTTTTAATTTTTTGGAAATAAATGGAATGACACGTCTTTTGATTTTCTAATTAACACTGAGGGACCGAGCAATACCTATTAGACATTTTTCAAATAATATTTTGATCAATCGGGCTTTAATTATGGAAAAATAAATTAAAAATGCCAAAAAAAACCTATGAATCCCAGGTACTGGCCCGGCTTCTATCCCCGTTCCTCTAGTTCTAGTCAAGAAGCAGCATCGCTGCTTTGTGCGAGCAGAAATCGAACACTTTGATCTAATAAAGATAATCAAGTCCCTCATTATAACTGAAATGGACATGACGGGAGTTTGCTTAAGTCCTAGAAAATTTCTGTGTGGTTCAAAGCCATTTGGTGTGGTCCCAATCTCAACTGAAAAGAACCCATTGGGGGTTAGTATATCCCATTAGGGTGAGCGAAACTATCAGGAGTAAAATAAGTCTGTGATCTAATAAAGGTAATAAAGTCCCTCATGTTAACTGAAAATGAAGCAAAGGAAGTTGGCTGAAGTAATAAATAGCTATCCAAATGAAGTGAGGTTACATGAATAGAAATGAAGAAAAGTATTACAAACAACTTCAAACAGATCAGAATGATTTATATATATATATATATATTTATTTATTTATTTATTTACATCGCCCACCAACAGGCAAATGCCCAATGTCAGGTGGTCATACATTCATTACTTACATCATAATATAATATAATATAACATAATCATAATGCATAACTTTAGTAATAGAAAAGCAATGATGCTAACCTATACAATAACCAGTTATTATTTATAATAATAATACAGCAAATTAAATTATCCTTTATTACTAATAATATATAATATACAAATGATTGATTAAAAAATAATAAAGAAGAAAAACATAAAATAAAAGAGCTAAAAAGAAAGAAAAATTAAGTAAACAAAAGAAATTAATAAAAAAAAATCTGGTGCTATGCGCCCAACACACAGCTTTTACTTACGAACTTACATAGATTAGAAATCGGCAAGTTTCGATAATATGTAAACGCCACACTTTTCAACATTTGTATATCTCCATAAGCTATAATGTATCAGCAATGCAAAACTTGAGAATTCTCAGTACTTTTCGATTCATTATTGCTTATTTCTTTTTTTATGGGACCAAATTTCATCAACAGTCGGGTTTGTTTTACTGCACGGTTATTTTTTTAAAGTGATTTGCTTTCTGTAAATATATCGTGAAGATGAATCGATAGGAGGTGTATTTACGACTCGTAGTAAAATTTGTCTCTTATACGTTTCTGGAAATCGAGAATAGTGATCCTCTAAAATTACTTTATATTGTCTTCAGAAATTTATTATGGAACTGAAGTTTCTAAACTAAAATATAATTAATTAAAGATTATCTTATACCATATTTTTTCACACCTTAAATACTTTAAATAATTTGAGCATCGCGTTTTTACTCTTTGGAGTAAAATAATTTTCTTTATTGTTATATAAAAGTTAAATACGGGATATGAAATTTTGGCTGTCACATCTTTGGCATATACATACATACATCAAATACCCAGTTTGATCAACATCGTTACAGCCGTTTTTGAGTAAATACAAAAAAAAAAAAAAAAAACACCTGAAAATCAGACAAAATTTACTAAATAAAGTGCCCCCTCCGTTTGACCAATTTTGATGAAATTTCGGCTGTCACATCACGGGCATATACATACAGTGACTCACGAAATTGATCAAATGTTTATAGTACAACAGAATATTCGTCCTAATCCGATATGTTGTTTGTCAACACATATTAATTACTTGTCAGAAAACTTTGTTTACTCTCTTATTATGATTTTTGAACCCTTTTCTACCTGAATTATAAACATAGCACATTCAGTCTTCTTCTAAGTCTAATAACATGATTTGATCAATTTTGTGACTTTGTTTTAATATTTAGTGTAGCCTCCTTTTCCGTCGATTATAGCGCGGATCCTTCTTGGCATACTTCCTACTAATTTTTCACACTGTTGTGGTGTGATCTGACTCCATTTTTCTTCGACATTTTCCTACAATTGCTGTGTGTTCATGCTGAAGCACTGACGTCAGTATTGATCTCTTTAGATGAGCCCAGAGATTTTCAATAGGGTGTAAATCTGGAGATTGTGGTGGCCACTCCAAAATATTAAACCTATTATTTTCTCCCCATGTTTTTGTGACTC
Organism: Aelia acuminata; assembly: GCA_911387785.2. NCBI lineage: Eukaryota > Metazoa > Arthropoda > Insecta > Hemiptera > Pentatomidae > Aelia > Aelia acuminata. The sequence goes on along the minus strand of OU426980.1, from coordinate 93,473,027 downwards.
GAGCGGTGTGTTTAGGATCATTGCCCCGCTGCACACAGGGGTATTTGGCCCTAAAAGTTGGCCAAAACCCATTTTTGGAAATTTGAAATTTCTGGTAAATAATGACTGGAAGTTCAAGTAGAGGACCTGTTGGATCATGTAAGATGATTTTTATCTCTTCCAGGCCCTTAATCCGGCGGCTATTCTAATTCAAATCTGACCTTATCCTTTAAATCGTCTGTGCTCATAAATATTGGTCTACAAAATATATTAATTTTCTTTGTTCTTACTGAAGTATCGGCATTATCATATGATGGATAGCTCGAGGCCAAGTTTGTACTTGTTATCCAGATAGTTATAATTTTTTTGTATTCAATACTAGTTTCAATATCTTTTTGTTTTTTGGTAGGTATATTTTAGAGCTAAAAATTAAATTTGAAGGTTAAAAAGTTATACTTCTGGGCATTTCTGGGCAACGAAATATTTTTTATGATAATGTATAATTATCGTAAATTATGTTTCTTGAAAAAAATTCTGCGAATAGCTGCGATTCGGAGACTTATAATTTTTATTACTAAAATGTCAATTTCATTAAATAATAAAACAAAATTCAACTCTCTTATTATGATTTTTGAACCCTTTTCTACCTGAATTATAAACATAGCACATTCAGTCTTCTTCTAAGTCTAATAACATGATTTGATCATTTTTGTGAGTTTGAATTACTAGTAATAATTTTATTAAGAATCAATTATTTATAACAATAAAAGTTCTGCAGCTTATAAAATAGTAAGTACGAAACAATTTTATTTTTGTTGACAACATTTTGAATCGTTATAACATATGAATTGTAATGGTTTTACAGTGAAGCCAATGTCAGAAAATATTCGCAAGGCAATTCTAAACGAGCTTGAAAAAGGAGCTTCCCATCGTTACATGAGCCAAAAATACCGATGCTCATTAGGCACTATTAGTAATATTAGAAAGACAAACGCAACCCATTTGAAAGGGGTTAAAAAAAATAAAGCAGGTCGTAAGTCAAGACTATCTGATGCTTTCAAGCGCGGTATTATTCGTTCGGGCGAAGTTGATAATGCCGTCCAGATGCAACAGAAACTTAGGGGGTTTGGTAATATAGCCATTAGCGCTGAAGGAGTTCGCCGTGTGTTGGGGGAAGCTGGCTTGCGAGGAAGGGCAAAGTTTAAAAAGCCACAATATCCACCACGCATCAAAAACGAAGATTAGCCTTCGCCAAAAAATATACGAACTACACCGTAAATGATTGGGTAAATGTTGTATGGTCTGACGAAACCAAAATTAATAGATTTAGATCGGATGGCAAAGAGTGGATGTGGAAAGGGCGAAATGAAAAATTACAGCCAAGACATGTTCAACCAACAATTAAATTTGGGGGTGGGAGTATCATGGTGTGGGCATGCTTCATGTCAAAAGGGGTTGGCTTAGTCGAGAAAATATAAGGGAGAATGACCGCGGTCGACTACGTGGAAATTTTAAAAATGTAGCTTGATAGGAAGCCTTACAAAGCTTAATAAATCTAAAAAGGATATTGTATTCCAGCGCACACAGGGGTATTTGACCCGAAAAGCTGGCCAAAACTATTTCCTTCCATTTTATTAATTCAAAAGTCCTCAAAATGGCTTCTATATTTGTAATAGACATTAAAAATGTTTTTGTAGCAGTTAAAAAAATACTCTAAGGAGAAAAGTTTCATAAAATAAATTTTTTCATAACTCCACCGACTGTGAAATAGGCGTCCATGGGTTTACAATTTATGTTTATATTATTTTCTCTTTATGAATTGCATCCATGAAATATGCTTGTAACTAATTAAAGATTTATTATCATTTATCTATTACTATTATTTTAAAAAAATGAAAATAGTGTAAAATAGGAGAATATAAAAAGTTATGGTGATAAAGGAAAAAAATGTGTTTTCCTAATTCATTAAGAGTTGTTTAATACCTCTCCGAAACACAACTTATATCCCAGGAAGAAACGCACCAACCTTTCTTAAAAATGCTTATGAAATATAATTATTCATTATTCACTTTCCTCGTCAGTTAATGAACTTTCGGAATCACCACTATCGGTTAAGTTGGTTGGGGGAGACAACATTTCTAAAGTTTCCTTAAAAAACCCGATACCTTTTTTCTTGAACTTCTTATACCTGTAATAATTGGATCTGATGTCAATATTAATCTATTAATTACATCCAGATTGCACTCTGTCCGGGAAAATTTTCTGGTCTTATGTTCTCTATAAATCCGGAAATGGTTTCTGCTGCTTCCTCAGATAAAAGACCAATATGAAGCAGAGGAATTTTTATCACTTCAAAACCATCCCTTAAAATTTTGATTGAACAGATGGTGTCATAGCATACCATTGATAAAGTTTCTCCGTATCTGTTGTAAATTTTAAAGTAACAAATGATTTTTCAGAAAGTCCACCAGATCTTGAGCTTTTGATTGATATCGTCCCACTTAGCAATTTCTTGTTGCTGTTTCAAAAACATTTCTTTTCCTTGAAGAAGCATTCTATCTCACTTGGAAATCATGCCTCCAAATGGATAATTTTGTTTTAGCTCTTTCACATGCTCTAGGTTATTACAATATTTCCCAATGAGAAAAGACACCAAAAATTCCTTCTTTTTTTTAAAAGCCAATGTTTTAACTTTAAAAATATGTCAAATAATTCCATTCAGGTTACAGTTATTCTTCCAGAAGATCCTAAAATACAAATAAATGAAAATATAACAAAATTGAATTTTGTTTTATTATTTAATGAAATTGACATTTTAGTAATAAAAAATTATAAGTCTCCGAATCGCAGCTATTCGCAGAATTTTTTTCAAGAAACATAATTTACGATAATTATACATTATCATAAAAAATATTTCGTTGCCCAGAAATGCCCAGAAGTATAACTTTTTAACCTTCAAATTTAATTTTTAGCTCTAAAATATACCTACCAAAAAACAAAAAGATATTGAAACTAGTATTGAATACAAAAAAATTATAACTATCTGGATAACAAGTACAAACCTGGCCTCGAGCTATCCATCATATGATAATGCCGATACTTCAGTAAGAACAAAGAAAATTAATATATTTTGTAGACCAATATTTATGAGCACAGACGATTTAAAGGATAAGGTCAGATTTGAATTAGAATAGCCGCCGGATTAAGGGCCTGGAAGAGATAAAAATCATCTTACATGATCCAACAGGTCCTCTACTTGAACTTCCAGTCATTATTTACCAGAAATTTCAAATTTCCAAAAATGGGTTTTGGCCAACTTTTAGGGCCAAATACCCCTGTGTGCAGCGGGGCAATGATCCTAAACACACCGCTCGAGTCACAAAAACATGGGGAGAAAATAATAGGTTTAATATTTTGGAGTGGCCACCACAATCTCCAGATTTACACCCTATTGAAAATCTCTGGGCTCATCTAAAGAGATCAATACTGACGTCAGTGCTTCAGCATGAACACACAGCAATTGTAGGAAAATGTCGAAGAAAAATGGAGTCAGATCACACCACAACAGTGTGAAAAATTAGTAGGAAGTATGCCAAGAAGGATCCGCGCTATAATCGACGGAAAAGGAGGCTACACTAAATATTAAAACAAAGTCACAAAATTGATCAAATCATGTTATTAGACTTAGAAGAAGACTGAATGTGCTATGTTTATAATTCAGGTAGAAAAGGGTTCAAAAATCATAATAAGAGAGTAAACAAAGTTTTCTGACAAGTAATTAATATGTGTTGACAAACAACATATCGGATTAGGACGAATATTCTGTTGTACTATAAACATTTGATCAATTTCGTGAGTCACTGTATGTATATGCCCGTGATGTGACAGCCGAAATTTCATCAAAATTGGTCAAACGGAGGGGGCACTTTATTTAGTAAATTTTGTCTGATTTTCAGGTGTTTTTTTTTTTTTTTTTGTATTTACTCAAAAACGGCTGTAACGATGTTGATCAAACTGGGTATTTGATGTATGTATGTATATGCCAAAGATGTGACAGCCAAAATTTCATATCCCGTATTTAACTTTTATATAACAATAAAGAAGTCACTGTATATCAAATACCGAGTTTGATCAAAATCGTTAAAGTTTTTGAGTAAATAAAAAAAAAAGTCAAGTCACTTGACTTATGTCAATAAATATCATAAATTGGACAAAATTTGTCCACCTCCCGCTACTACTCACAAAACTTGTGAGAAAGGGGGAGTAGGTATCAGGGAAGAGGAAGGATTTGCTCTGCCTTGAGCCGAGCTCTGTGGTGTAGTGGTTAGCATCCTCGCATGTAACGCAGGAGACCCGGGTTCGACTCCCGGCGGAGCCAAATCTTTTCTCTTCAAAAAATAAATTATTTTAAAATTTTATAGTAATATTAATTTTTTTTTATAATATTAAACAATTTTATTTTTTGAATTTCCCATGTTTGTGTCAAAACAGACTTACCATTCCGACAGCTTTTTCTTTAGCATTTGGAGTTTAGACGGTTCAATAGGATCCATTATGATCCTAAAGTAAAAAGTGAAAAAACAATTTAAAGTCTTATAAATTTGGGAATTCACTAAATAAACAATAATTAAATTTTCCCGAATGTTGCAGTTTACCTCATTCGATTCGTAATGGAAAAGTGCATTAGAATTGCGATATTTTATTATAATTTTAAAAGTGCAGACATACCTGTATACTTGGCTAATATTTTTTTTTATTTTATTTTATTTATTTGTTATCGGGGAATCCCCCATACAAAAGAGTTAGCCCTAGACCATTTTAAACAATAATATTAGTAAAAAGAACAACAAGCTTAATATACAATTTTAAACTAGTAATTACTTGGCGAATATTAGAATTGAGGTTTCATTCAGTGCAGATTAAAGAAACATAGAGATTTAGCTTTAAAATATTTATTTATTAAAAAATAGAAATTGATTTAATACTAACTATAAAATTTGTGGTAATAATTACAAAATATGAAAATGTTGCTAGCAGCTAGTCAGGCTGTGACTAATACTATCAAATCAATAATTCTAAAGCTTCTGCACTTACTGGAAAAAATTTCTTTTTTGGTTCAGGTCGCAAACTAGAAATAAATGGGTCGGATGATTCTAACATTCTGTGGAACATATCTTCATTAGTTGATATTCGAGAATTTTTTCTAGCGTGATTCAGCCTGAAGATTTTGTAATCTTTATTTCTGCTCTCCTGGGCTTCTTCAGAAAGCTGTCCGATCGGAAGAGCTGCGGTTGCTATGATTTCGGCACCGTGGAGTAAAACCTTGTGTACGGTTGAGGGCATATAGTACCATGGGTACAGTTGAATAGCCAATTCTGCCGTCTCTTGCGCGTATATACCGAATTTGATTGGGTCAATCGCATGATGACTGTTAATAACTTCAAGAATGACAGAAAATTTACGAATCAAAATCTCATCGATTTTTTAACCGACTTCGAAAGAGGAGGTTACTCAATTCGATACGTATGTGCTTTTTTTTTTTTTTTTTTTTTTTTTTTTTTTTTTTTTTTTTTTTCTATGTATGTCCTCCGATTACTCCGAGATGGGTGGACCAATTGGAACGAAACCTTTTGCATCTTGTAGAGTATTTTCCCAATGTGGTCCCATTAAAACCTTTTTGGGGTTCTTAATTTATTAAAGAAGTTATTGGGAAAAAACATGAATAGAATTATTTAATTATCGCTCAAAATATTTACTTATTTGAAAAACATATGGCATATATATCATAAGGTATGCTCCAACAAACTATTAAAACACGTTGATAAATAACAAACTGATCATGTACTTTTTTTATTCTAAATTTGATTGGTTGATTTCAAGCAATGCTCAATAATGTTTTAATGGTCGATGAATCGGTTGGGAAAACAAACCAATCAAATTCAGAAGTAAAAGAGTGGGGCAGAACATGTGAAGTGTGTTAGTTATTGTCGTGGTTTAAGTGCTTGTTGGAACAAACATACATAAACTTAAATAAATTTTCAACAATAGATTTTAATAAAGATATATAATATCAGTGGAATATCGCTGTCGTTTCCTGAAAAATTAAACACTTCTTTATGGTTCCGGCAGAGTTATTATTGTTTCGACCCTGTTCCTGGAAAATGTTGCCAAGAAATAAAACTCAAGAACATTTTTTGGGTTGCTTAAAAGATTTGTTTTAAAGATTTAAGAAGATTAAAGCACATTAAACACCGATAACAGTAAAAAATCCTAAATGAATGTCTAAGCGACGGATGGACAGCATAATCATAAAACCACAAAATTCATAGAATTTAAAGAAAGGCCGAGCATAATTAACCCTTTTTAAAAGAGATTCGTAAAATCGTAGCCATTATTGTTTTAAATTAGTTTTTGATTTCCGACTCGCTATGCACATTAAAAAGGAATTCAATACTTCCTGGAAAAGCTCTTTTTCAGTTGATATAGAGGCCTTAACAAAGGATTCAGGCACCTCTGTCAGCTTCCGGATACACTCGATCACTGTCGGATATTAATATACAATGTAATCATATAATCTTGTGCGGATTCTTCACTCTGGAGTGACACTTTTGTTATATTATCCTTCTTCTTCTTCTGCTCAACAACCCGCTAGCGAGTCGAGGCCTCTTCAATCAGTTTCCCCCAGTTGTTCCGGTGCGGCCGCTTTCCAGTTTCGAGATCCAAAGAGCTCTCTGGCATCGTGTGACACTCCGTCCAACCACCTCAGCTTCGGTCTTCCGCGACGTCTCGTCCCATGCAGCACCTCTCCTAGGACCTTCATGGGGATGGAAGAGTCCTCCATTCTTATAACATGGCCCGCCCAGCGGAGCCTACCCAGCTTGATGAAGGTCACGGCATCCACATCCTTGTAAAGGTGAGCAACTTCTCTGTTGGTTCTCCGTCTCCAGATTCCGTCCTCCTGCACTCCCCCATAGATACACCGGAGGACACGTCTCTCAAACGTGAGGATCGCCTGCATATCGCTCCTTGTCATGTTCCATGCTTCAGACCCATACTGGGCGTATGAGGTTTTTATACATAAGCTTTTTGGTTGACCTTGTGATGAGGTTGCTTCTGAGCTGTGGCCTTAGTCCAAAGTAACATCTGTTAGCAGCTTTTATTCTCTTCTTAATCTCGGATGAGACGTCATTGCTGGTATTGACAACCGAACAAATATTTATACATTATCATAAAAAATATTTCGTTGCCCAGAAATGCCCAGAAGTATAACTTTTTAACCTTCAAATTTAATTTTTAGCTCTAAAATATACCTACCAAAAAACAAAAAGATATTGAAACTAGTATTGAATACAAAAAAATTATAACTATCTGGATAACAAGTACAAACTTGGCCTCGAGCTATCCATCATATGATAATGCCGATACTTCAGTAAGAACAAAGAAAATTAATATATTTTGTAGACCAATATTTATGAGCACAGACGATTTAAAGGATAAGGTCAGATTTGAATTAGAATAGCCGCCGGATTAAGGGCCTGGAAGAGATAAAAATCATCTTACATGATCCAACAGGTCCTCTACTTGAACTTCCAGTCATTATTTACCAGAAATTTCAAATTTCCAAAAATGGGTTTTGGCCAACTTTTAGGGCCAAATACCCCTGTGTGCAGCGGGGCAATGATCCTAAACACACCGCTCGAGTCACAAAAACATGGGGAGAAAATAATAGGTTTAATATTTTGGAGTGGCCACCACAATCTCCAGATTTACACCCTATTGAAAATCTCTGGGCTCATCTAAAGAGATCAATACTGACGTCAGTGCTTCAGCATGAACACACAGCAATTGTAGGAAAATGTCGAAGAAAAATGGAGTCAGATCACACCACAACAGTGTGAAAAATTAGTAGGAAGTATGCCAAGAAGGATCCGCGCTATAATCGACGGAAAAGGAGGCTACACTAAATATTAAAACAAAGTCACAAAATTGATCAAATCATGTTATTAGACTTAGAAGAAGACTGAATGTGCTATGTTTATAATTCAGGTAGAAAAGGGTTCAAAAATCATAATAAGAGAGTAAACAAAGTTTTCTGACAAGTAATTAATATGTGTTGACAAACAACATATCGGATTAGGACGAATATTCTGTTGTACTATAAACATTTGATCAATTTCGTGAGTCACTGTATGTATATGCCCGTGATGTGACAGCCGAAATTTCATCAAAATTGGTCAAACGGAGGGGGCACTTTATTTAGTAAATTTTGTCTGATTTTCAGGTGTTTTTTTTTTTTTTTTTTTGTATTTACTCAAAAACGGCTGTAACGATGTTGATCAAACTGGGTATTTGATGTATGTATGTATATGCCAAAGATGTGACAGCCAAAATTTCATATCCCGTATTTAACTTTTATATAACAATAAAGAAAATTATTTTACTCCAAAGAGTAAAAACGCGATGCTCAAATTATTTAAAGTATTTAAGGTGTGAAAAAATATGGTATAAGATAATCTTTAATTAATTATATTTTAGTTTAGAAACTTCAGTTCCATAATAAATTTCTGAAGACAATATAAAGTAATTTTAGAGGATCACTATTCTCGATTTCCAGAAACGTATAAGAGACAAATTTTACTACGAGTCGTAAATACACCTCCTATCGATTCATCTTCACGATATATTTACAGAAAGCAAATCACTTTAAAAAAATAACCGTGCAGTAAAACAAACCCGACTGTTGATGAAATTTGGTCCCATAAAAAAAGAAATAAGCAATAATGAATCGAAAAGTACTGAGAATTCTCAAGTTTTGCATTGCTGATACATTATAGCTTATGGAGATATACAAATGTTGAAAAGTGTGGCGTTTACATATTATCGAAACTTGCCGATTTCTAATCTATGTAAGTTCGTAAGTAAAAGCTGTGTGTTGGGCGCATAGCACCAGATTTTTTTTTATTAATTTCTTTTGTTTACTTAATTTTTCTTTCTTTTTAGCTCTTTTATTTTATTTCCTGCCGAAATTTCATCAAAATTGGTCAAACGGAGGGGGCACTTTATTTAGTAAATTTTGTCTGATTTTCAGGTGTTTTTTTTTTTTTTGTATTTACTCAAAAACGGCTGTAACGATGTTGATCAAACTGGGTATTTGATGTATGTATGTATATGCCAAAGATGTGACAGCCAAAATTTCATATCCCGTATTTAACTTTTATATAACAATAAAGAAGTCACTGTATATCAAATACCGAGTTTGATCAAAATCGTTAAAGTTTTTGAGTAAATAAAAAAAAAAGTCAAGTCACTTGACTTATGTCAATAAATATCATAAATTGGACAAAATTTGTCCACCTCCCGCTACTACTCACAAAACTTGTGAGAAAGGGGGAGTAGGTATCAGGGAAGAGGAAGGATTTGCTCTGCCTTGAGCCGAGCTCTGTGGTGTAGTGGTTAGCATCCTCGCATGTAACGCAGGAGACCCGGGTTCGACTCCCGGCGGAGCCAAATCTTTTCTCTTCAAAAAATAAATTATTTTAAAATTTTATAGTAATATTAATTTTTTTTTATAATATTAAACAATTTTATTTTTTGAATTTCCCATGTTTGTGTCAAAACAGACTTACCATTCCGACAGCTTTTTCTTTAGCATTTGGAGTTTAGACGGTTCAATAGGATCCATTATGATCCTAAAGTAAAAAGTGAAAAAACAATTTAAAGTCTTATAAATTTGGGAATTCACTAAATAAACAATAATTAAATTTTCCCGAATGTTGCAGTTTACCTCATTCGATTCGTAATGGAAAAGTGCATTAGAATTGCGATATTTTATTATAATTTTAAAAGTGCAGACATACCTGTATACTTGGCTAATATTTTTTTTTATTTTATTTTATTTATTTGTTATCGGGGAATCCCCCATACAAAAGAGTTAGCCCTAGACCATTTTAAACAATAATATTAGTAAAAAGAACAACAAGCTTAATATACAATTTTAAACTAGTAATTACTTGGCGAATATTAGAATTGAGGTTTCATTCAGTGCAGATTAAAGAAACATAGAGATTTAGCTTTAAAATATTTATTTATTAAAAAATAGAAATTGATTTAATACTAACTATAAAATTTGTGGTAATAATTACAAAATATGAAAATGTTGCTAGCAGCTAGTCAGGCTGTGACTAATACTATCAAATCAATAATTCTAAAGCTTCTGCACTTACTGGAAAAAATTTCTTTTTTGGTTCAGGTCGCAAACTAGAAATAAATGGGTCGGATGATTCTAACATTCTGTGGAACATATCTTCATTAGTTGATATTCGAGAATTTTTTCTAGCGTGATTCAGCCTGAAGATTTTGTAATCTTTATTTCTGCTCTCCTGGGCTTCTTCAGAAAGCTGTCCGATCGGAAGAGCTGCGGTTGCTATGATTTCGGCACCGTGGAGTAAAACCTTGTGTACGGTTGAGGGCATATAGTACCATGGGTACAGTTGAATAGCCAATTCTGCCGTCTCTTGCGCGTATATACCGAATTTGATTGGGTCAATCGCATGATGACTGTTAATAACTTCAAGAATGACAGAAAATTTACGAATCAAAATCTCATCGATTTTTTAACCGACTTCGAAAGAGGAGGTTACTCAATTCGATACGTATGTGCTTTTTTTTTTTTTTTTTTTTTTTTTTTTTTTTTTTTTTTTTTTCTATGTATGTCCTCCGATTACTCCGAGATGGGTGGACCAATTGGAACGAAACCTTTTGCATCTTGTAGAGTATTTTCCCAATGTGGTCCCATTAAAACCTTTTTGGGGTTCTTAATTTATTAAAGAAGTTATTGGGAAAAAACATGAATAGAATTATTTAATTATCGCTCAAAATATTTACTTATTTGAAAAACATATGGCATATATATCATAAGGTATGCTCCAACAAACTATTAAAACACGTTGATAAATAACAAACTGATCATGTACTTTTTTTATTCTAAATTTGATTGGTTGATTTCAAGCAATGCTCAATAATGTTTTAATGGTCGATGAATCGGTTGGGAAAACAAACCAATCAAATTCAGAAGTAAAAGAGTGGGGCAGAACATGTGAAGTGTGTTAGTTATTGTCGTGGTTTAAGTGCTTGTTGGAACAAACATACATAAACTTAAATAAATTTTCAACAATAGATTTTAATAAAGATATATAATATCAGTGGAATATCGCTGTCGTTTCCTGAAAAATTAAACACTTCTTTATGGTTCCGGCAGAGTTATTATTGTTTCGACCCTGTTCCTGGAAAATGTTGCCAAGAAATAAAACTCAAGAACATTTTTTGGGTTGCTTAAAAGATTTGTTTTAAAGATTTAAGAAGATTAAAGCACATTAAACACCGATAACAGTAAAAAATCCTAAATGAATGTCTAAGCGACGGATGGACAGCATAATCATAAAACCACAAAATTCATAGAATTTAAAGAAAGGCCGAGCATAATTAACCCTTTTTAAAAGAGATTCGTAAAATCGTAGCCATTATTGTTTTAAATTAGTTTTTGATTTCCGACTCGCTATGCACATTAAAAAGGAATTCAATACTTCCTGGAAAAGCTCTTTTTCAGTTGATATAGAGGCCTTAACAAAGGATTCAGGCACCTCTGTCAGCTTCCGGATACACTCGATCACTGTCGGATATTAATATACAATGTAATCATATAATCTTGTGCGGATTCTTCACTCTGGAGTGACACTTTTGTTATATTATCCTTCTTCTTCTTCTGCTCAACAACCCGCTAGCGAGTCGAGGCCTCTTCAATCAGTTTCCCCCAGTTGTTCCGGTGCGGCCGCTTTCCAGTTTCGAGATCCAAAGAGCTCTCTGGCATCGTGTGACACTCCGTCCAACCACCTCAGCTTCGGTCTTCCGCGACGTCTCGTCCCATGCAGCACCTCTCCTAGGACCTTCATGGGGATGGAAGAGTCCTCCATTCTTATAACATGGCCCGCCCAGCGGAGCCTACCCAGCTTGATGAAGGTCACGGCATCCACATCCTTGTAAAGGTGAGCAACTTCTCTGTTGGTTCTCCGTCTCCAGATTCCGTCCTCCTGCACTCCCCCATAGATACACCGGAGGACACGTCTCTCAAACGTGAGGATCGCCTGCATATCGCTCCTTGTCATGTTCCATGCTTCAGACCCATACTGGGCGTATGAGGGTTTTATACATAAGCTTTTTGGTTGACCTTGTGATGAGGTTGCTTCTGAGCTGTGGCCTTAGTCCAAAGTAACATCTGTTAGCAGCTTTTATTCTCTTCTTAATCTCGGATGAGACGTCATTGCTGGTATTGACAACCGAACCGAGATATGTGAATTCGTTGACCTTCTCGAAGGAATATTCCCCGAATTTCACGCTCTCTCCAGGGACTGCAGGTTGATCCGTAACCATGTACTTGGTCTTACCTTCATTTACCAGCAATCCTAATCTTCTTGCTTCTGCTTCCAGACGTACAAGGCCTCCTCAACTACTTTTTTGGACCTTCCGACAATATCCAAATCATCCGCATACCCCAACAGCTGCACACTCCTGTTGAAGATAGTGGTTGATATTTGTATGCCGGATGTTCTCACAGCTTTCTCCAACACCAGGTTAAAGAGGAGGCAGACTAATGAATCACCTTGTCTAACGCCAACTGTCACTGGGAATGCAGTGGAGTACTCATTCTGTACTCAAACTCGACAGTTTCCACCATCCATTGTCGCTTGGCACATTCTAATAAGCTTCTTAGGGATATTCAGCGATTCTAAAGCTGTATACAGTTGCCCCCTGTTAACACTATCATAAGCGTTCCTAAAATCGATGAATAGATGGTGTGTCTGTATCTTGTACTCCCGTCTATTTTCTAAAATTTGCCTCAAGGTGAACAGCTGGTCAGACGTTGACATCCCTTTCCGGAATCCGCACTGATAGGTTCCTAGGGTTCCCTCTGCAAATGGAAGGAGACGTTAGAACAGCACATTAGATAATATCTTATACGCCACCGGTAATAAAGATATTCCTCTATAGTTCCTGCATTCTAGAGGTTTTCCTTTCTTGTGAATCGGAACTATTACTGATTGGTGCCAGACTTTAGGGATCCTCTCGTCAAGCCAAGTGCACAGAAGCAATTCCTGGATCGCCTTCTCCAGCTCCATCCCACCGCGTTTGAATAGCTCCGCATTGAGATTGTCGTAACCAGAAGCTTCATTGTTCTTGAAATATTCTCAGATACCGAAATAACAAACGAATATGTTGTGTATTATATTTACCAATAAAACTGGTCGAAAAACGGCCAAAATCCCAAATGTTCAGTGGCATACCTACGACATCTTGAAGTTGCCGGATTCATGTTACAGCCGAGCAAAACTGAACACCTCCTCTCGGAACACAAATGTATATATGTAATAAACAAGTACCGAAGACAATATTCCTAGAGGAAAAAGGTTGTCATTGTGGAAAAAAGTTTTATGGGTCATCCCGATGGAACATTGGTCTTTACAAAAAATCAAAGTCAACAGGGTGTTGAAAGGTGTGTACTGCACCTACCGCAGAACAACCAAATAATGAACCAAACTCACTTGTAGTATCTGAAGAGGGGTACCAAAAAAAAAAAAAAAAAAAAAAAAAAAAAAACGACTTCGAAAACCCGAAATCAGTTCAAAATGCACTTAAAATCTATATAAAAAAATACATACCGAATTTGTTTTAGAAATCAACGCATTGCCTCCTTCCGCCTTATATTAGGAATTATCTTCCGCCACTAAAAAGTATGAAATAAAAAACATTTTATAAAAAAAAATTAAACCGACTTCGAAACTAGGATCGACTAGAAACCAGTAAAAATAAATGCACTGAAAAGTATGAAATAATTACCTTCTGATTTTTATGAATACGCAGCAAAATTGAAAATCGTATGAAAAGCGAAAAAATGCATTAAAACGGATAATTTTATTTTGATTAGTATGAATACATACTAACTGTTAATAAAAATTATTAAATTAAAGTATAAATTACCATGTTCAATAATTAACAATCTTTTCGGAGGCGGCGCAAAATTTAAAATTGTTAACACTAAAAATTAGGAAAATCTTAAAATTCTCTAAAGATTTTCTATTTTGCGTCGCCACCGAAAAGATTGTTAATTATTGAACATGGTATTTAATATTTTAATTTAACAATTTTTATTAACAGTTAGTATGTAATCGTATTAATCAAAATAAAATTATCCGTTTTAATGCATTTTTCCGCTTTTCATACGATTTTCAATTTTGCTGCGTATTCATAAAAATCAGAAGGTAATTATTTCATACTTTTCAGTGCACTTATTTTTACTGGTTCCTAGTCGATCCTAGTTTCGAAGTCGGTTTAATTTTTTTTATAAAATGTTTTTTTGTTATTTCCGATGTCAAAGATGGGTCAGCAAAAAACCTAGAGGTGTTTCCTGTATTTAACGAACCATATCCCTGCCGGACAAAATCAACTCGGATTCCAAGTTTTTCAATAAATTCTTTCTGTATACGTTTTTTTGCAGCTTCTTTTATTGGAAGAGTTTCTTTTGAGGTTCTCCAATTTTTAAAATCAGAATTGTACGCGAGATGAAGGATATACTCCATAAATTTGATTCGTGCATGCAGAGGGGATAAACCTAGTTGAAGGGCATCTTCATTTGATTGCTTGCACGTAATTTTAGTTAAATCGTTCATTTCTGACGGGCGAGCTTTACAAACAAAGCAATTACTTGACGATGAAGTCCCTGTGACAGCTTGGGCTACTTTTCCATCCAACATGGTGAAGATCAGAATATGTTTAATAGATATTCTAATCTCGCCAAAGTGCAAGTTTGTGATTTGTAAGTTGTTATACATACTTTCAACACTTTCCTACTCCGTTCGAGCCAATTCAAGAGTTTCTTTTTCGTAACGAAACCGTAACACTCTACAATATCGTGTTGACGAGGGCCGAGGATTTTTCCAAATGACATCATTTTGATGTTCGTTAATGGCTAGTCTCAAAGGTACCACAGAGGTCATAAACAAGTGGGAATCGGATGCGTCTTGGTCTTCAGTTGAATAGCGTTGGGAAAATTCATTTTGTCCGGAAGCTCCGTCAAATCCCCATTTCGATATCAACACAAGTTCTTGGCCATTAAGTTTCTCCAACTCATCTTCATTTTTCGTCTTGAGGATCCTTTCCGCAGTGATTCAGTAGATTTTGAAGTGGAACCTCTGCAGACGTTTCATTTATTGAAATATTGCCGGGGTAACAAGTTTTCTTCGCAGCCGTGATTTTTTTATAGCTCGGGAATAAGTAACAGCCTGCATTTTTTAGTGCACTGCGAATTACCTCATATTGGAATTTGGTGAGTTTAGCTTGAATAAAAAGTGCCAAAGCAAAATCACCACTGAAAGGAATCTGCTCAGCTGCAAGTGATGAAGTGGCTGAAGCATTAATTAAAGTTTGTGAGTACAATCCTTTCAGTTCTCTGATTTTGTTCTTCTGGCTTCTCTCCCCACAATCTTCGAAGTTTTTTTTTGGCCTTCCTTGATGAGAGGCCAAGGTGAAGTCGCATTCCTCATCGAAAAAAATATAAATAAATTCATTTTTCATCCACTCGCAATAATTCTTATTGAATATGGTTTTGTCACGATTCACTGATTTCCATTTTCCCATAAAAAAATTTAAAAACTTTTTGTGTATTTCCGTTGAAAATGAATTTACCCTCTCTTCTGACAGGTCAGGAAAATTCTCGCTAATGAACTGTTGAAAAGAAATGTGATTACTCGGGCCGATTTTAAATAAATAATCACATAATTTACTATAAGGTATAGTAAGACGTTTCTCCATTGCGAAACTTCAACTAACAATAAGTCTAAATTTAAAGTGATATAACTATATAATTCGTAACTTTATAATTACAGTTAACAGAAACTAAGGTAAATATAGTCCAAAAATAAAATCTATACTGAAGAGATTGGGTGATACCATTTGATAAAATAAGAAAGAATTATTTCATGTAAACAAATAAGGAAACTTTTATCCGGTATTGACCACTTTATTTAGGAAATAAGCTAATGCTTTAGATGTTTAATACTTATCGTTATCATTAACTACACTCAAGAAAAAACATGCTAACTCATGTGCTAACGCTAAATCGTACTATATCAAAGTAATAACTGATTTGTGTGGCATAATTTTCACACAAATGAGGATAATTACCGAACAGGCGAGAAAAGGCAAATGAAATCAAAGGAATATAGTCTCTGATATATCCCGGTCCCAGATCAATCGGTGCCATCTTAAGCCAGGATAAGGCTTTTTCTACAATCATGCTTCAAATTAGTTATTTTGTGTGAAAGATTTTCGCTCTTTTAATCGTTTATGGTGGATGGATACTGTTATAATATGGTACGTCTATATATGCACATAAAGGCTGTAAAACAAACATCACTCCAATGTTCTGTAACTAGCTCAAAATATTTTTATTAAAAAAAATGACAATATTACAACCACGGCAAAACTTATAATTTCTGCTCAAAAGAAATTTTCGATAAGCAAGGAACCAATCGTTTTTTATTTGTTGACTATTCAAGAATGAAAAACAATAAAAATTAATTCCAGATATGAACATTGGATTTTTGTTTTTTTCCCTCGTTTGCCACACTGTGCGGCGCGCCACGAAAATTTTCACAAAAATGACAATAATTACCGAATAGGCAAAAAAAGGCAAAAGATATCAGAGTTATATATTCTCTGATATATCCCGATCCTAGATCAATTGTTGTTATCTTAAGCCAGGATAAGCCCCAAACTATAATTATGCTTCAAATTAATTATTTTGTGTGAAAGATTCTCGCTTATTTAATTGTTTATATAGGATGACTACTGTTATAAAATGGTACGTCTGTATATGCACATAAAGGCTGTAAAACAACTATCACTCAAATGTGCTGTAAATACCTCAAAATATTTTTACAAAAAAAAAAATGATATTTTTACAACCACGACAAAACCTTAAATTTCAGCTTAAAAGAAATTTTTGATAAGACAGGAACTAATCGTTTTTTATGTGTTAACTATTCAAGAATGAAATACAATAAAAATTAACTCCAGATATGAACATTGGATTTTGGATTTTTTTCCTAGTTTGCCCCACTGTGCGGCGCACAGTGGTCCCGATTCAAGCATTACGGTGCAAAAAATCCCAACACCAACTTTTTTTTTCTGGATCTAATAATTTTTCTTGGTTTTTATATGAAAGCTGGACCTTGAAAATATAGTTGAATCAAAAATAGAATAAACTTTGTGGAATATACAACATTTCAAAGTTGTATGTTTCTAGCATCTCCATCCGTGCCCTTTTTGCAGCCCGGTAACCAATGGTTGTATCATTCGCTAGTTAATTTCTATCAATTTTTACTTATGTCACCTTGAATGTGCATTCCATATACAATATACAGCCATCAAAATGATTTCTGTATCCATTGATTTAAGCGAATGAACTATTTTTTAAAGTAAACAATTTTGGTCACCTATTCTTCATATTGGGGAATGTCTGAATAATTTTTTCCGCGATGTTTTTGCCACTACACGTTACAGAAACTATCTGAGTTTCAATTTGTATAAGTTTCACGTCCCACACGACACCACAACATTAGAAAATGGGGAGTTTTTAGAGATAAAGTATGAGTCACGGCCGGCCGGCTGAAAGGGTGCGCTACCTACCTTCCCTCTTCCCGACCTCAGGGTAATCCTTTACTTATTTTTTGACAATTTTAACCATTCAGTGCAGCTATAGCGATTCTAGTGATCATACCTCTATAGTTATATCTAGTAAGTATATTGAATATCCAGTGTTTCTTGTAAGTGGAACGAGCTTGATTTCATTACATCAGTATCTTTTATTCATTTTCTATTAATCTATGTATAATATATTATATTACATACCCTCTGTATATAAGAGCTACTGGCACTATTTACCACTATTGTACCCAATATTCACAAATGCTCTAGTGATGACTTATTAAATTATTACTTAGTGTAAGTAATTCTGAAGAGCATTAAAAGAATTCTTTTTGTTATAAAAAAATTTAATATACAATGAAGTATGAACTGATATAAAACAACTCCACAATCCACTAATAAACACGATACAAAGTTTGAACAAGTTTTGTCCTCTAAAAGTTATAATATTAGTAAGAAATTCTCCCACCCCTCCTTCTTACCCCCATCCCCACCCTTACCTATTTTAATGAAACCGTTATAAAACAACTCTACAATCCACTAATAAACACAATACAAAGTTTGAACAAGCTTTGCCCACTAAAATTTATAATATTAGTAAGAAATTCTCCTTTTCCGATCCATTGCAGCACAAAACTTCACCCAAATACTTGAATTTCCTAACAACCGAAATCTTCCCATATTTGGTTTTGACTGATTTTTTCTGCTATCCTACCTCCGTGGTCATTAACTCCGTTTTCTCAAAAGATATTTGTAACCCGGTTTTCTCAGCAATTTCCTTCAGGCAATTTATCTGTTCAATGGACTCTTCTTCAGATTCAGCCAATAATGCTAGATCATCAGCAAAAGCCAAGCACTTCACTTTAATATGTATGTGTTTGGTCCCCACCCGAGCTCCTGAACTATTTTTCTTCCGAAATTCACTCATTACTTTATCCAAAACTATATAAAAAATTATGGGAGACCGACCAATCTCTGCGATCCTGTGCTACCCTTCTCCAGTTTGGTACACCCAGCAGTTTCAGGTCCTCCTCGACATCATCCAGCCATCTGATTCGAGGGCGCCCTCTGCTTCGTTTACCGTCCGGTTTCTCATAGAGCACTCTTCTTACTATCCTATGTTCCGGCATTCTTTCCACATGTCCCAGCCATCTCAGTCTGGCTTTCTTTATTAACGCCACCATGTCCGGGTCTCCATATAGCTATAGCTCCATCAGCTCCTCATTCTTTCTTCTTCTCCAAGTACCATTTTCGGACACTCCGCCCCAGATTCTTCTTAATATTTTTCTCTCCCATGCATTGACCATAATTTCTGATTTTTTGGTCAGGGGCCATGTCTCGCACCCATACAAAACTACCGGTCTTAATATGGTTTTGTGCAGTTGAATTTTTATTCTTTTAGAGAATGATTTTAATTGGAACACTCTTTGTAGTGAGGAGTAACACCTATTTCCTGCTGCAAATCTTGCTTGTATTTCACTCTCTATTTTATTGTCAACTGTGACCACACTTCCTAGGTACTTGAATTGGGTTACTGCTTTAAAACTGTGCTCTCCTAAACTCACTTTATCATATTCCATGATTTCCACTTTTGAGTTTTTCATATATACAGTTTTATCTTCATTCACCTTAAGACCTAATTGAATGGATGCCTCTTCAAATTCTTGGAAAGTTCCTGATAATGCTGCTCGGGTTCTAGCCCCAATGACGACGTCATCCGCATATGCTAGATGTTGGGACATGCGGTTAAATATAATTCCTCCAGGATTAGTTTTTACGGTTCGAATGGCTGCTTCAAGGGTTAGATTGAAAAGGAGAGGGGCAAGAGGATCACCCTGTCTCAAGCCAACATGTACTTCAAACTCTTCTGACAGCGCATTTCCCAGTTTTACTCGACTGACAGTCTTAGATAGAGTCATTCTTGTTAGTCTGACTAATTTCTTGGGTATGCCCAAATTTATCATGACTTTTAAAAGCCTTTCTCTATCTCCACTGTCATATGCTTATTTGAAATCAACAAAAAGGAGATGCAGGTCTATGTTAAATTCACGGCATTTTTCCATTGCCTGTCTAAGAGTAAATATCTGATCTATTGTTGACCTTCCTGGTCTGAAGCCTCCTTGATAATCTCCTATAATATTTTCAGAGAATTCTGTCAACCTTTTATATAGGAGCACTGCCAGTATCTTATAGGTCGTACTTAATAGGGAAATGCCTCTGTAATTATTACATTCGAGCTTGTCCCCTTTCTTGTATATTGGGCATATTGCTACTTTTGTCCAATCTTCAGGCATTCTTTCTTCCATCCATATGTCCCAAATAAGCTCGTAAATTTCTTCCCATAGCTCAGTTCCGCCATTTTTTAACATCTCTGGAGTAATCTCATCCAAGCCTGGCGATTTCTGATTCTTCATTGAAATTATTATGTCAATTATTTCTTCTTTCTCAGGAGATTCCACTTCTTCTGCTCCTTCCTGCGCGTTTCCCAGGTATTCATTGAGATTACTGGTCTCTTCTGATACTTTTTTGGCAGTTGTGTTGAGTAATTCTCTGAAATACTGGTTCCATCTTTCAAGAATGGCTGACTTTTCTCCAATCAGTTCTCCTTCTTTCCCCCTGCATAATTCAGCCGTAGCTTGGAATCCTTTCCTTATGTTTTTTACACCTTTGTAAAATTTTCTTGATTCTTTGCTATCCCAGGATTCTTGCAACTTCTCTAATCTTCCTTTTTCTTGTGCCCTCTTCTTCTGCCTGCACACTCTTTTGGCTCCCTTTCTTATCATTATGTAATTCTGTAGACTTCCTGGTCTTTCTTTGTAACATGTTTTGTCTCGCCTGGTTTCTCTCTTTTATTACTCTCACACAGTCTTCTTCAAACCAGTCATTTCTACGATTTATCTCTTTCTCTCCAAGCACTTGCTTTGCACTTTCTATCACTGCCTCTTTCACCTTTTCCCATTTATCATTCACGTTTGTGTCATGATGTGTCTGTTTTCTTATGAGAGCTTCCCTTACTTTATTTTTGAAGGCTTCCGCTACTTCATTTTTCATTAGCTTTTCTGAGTCATGTTTGTTTGTCCTAACTCCTTTAGTGCATCTTTTTACAGCTAGCTTTTGTTGGTAGTAAACTTTTACCATATGGTGGTCTGTATCACAGTCTGCTCCTCTAAATGCCCTGATATCTCTGATATCCGATGCATGTCTTGATTCAATAAGGACGTGGTCTATTTGATTCCTCGTTAGGTCATCTGGCGACACCCAGGTCTCTTTGTGTATTCCTTTATGCGGGAATTTAGTGCTACTGACAACCAGTCCCTTTTCCATTGCGAAATGAATTATACGGTGGCCATTATCATTAGAGAAGTCGTGCTTGCTTTCCATGCCTATTGTGGGTCTAAATGCCTCTTCTTTCCCTATTTTTGCATTCAGATCGCCTAAGATTACTTTCAAAACATTTTTCGGTATCAAATCGTATTCTCTTTCCAAATTTTCATAGAAAATGTCTTTTTCTTCTTCCTCACTATCTTCTGTGGGGGCATGTACGCTTATAATTGTCATTTTGAAAAATCTTCCTCTGAGTCGTACAGTGCAAATTCTTTCATTGATTAGTTTATACTGTATTATTGAGTGCTTGATTGATTTCCTGATCATGAACCCAGTCCCTCTTATGTTTGCATGGTGTCTACTGTTGATAAGTAGATAGTTCTCCAAGTCCATGATTCCCACATTCTTCCAACGTATCTCAATGCTCTCAAACGCTGCGATATCAATCTGATATTTATCAAGTTCCCTCTCCAGAGTTTTACTCAATCCAGGTCGGTTTAATCCTCTTACATTCCAAGAAGCTATCTTAAGTCCGTGTTTCCGTGCCGGGGTCGTATAGCCATTGTGACAGTCCATATATCCGAGGCTTTGTGTAGTTTTCTGAACTTAGCAGTTTTTTTTGTTGGTTGGTGGGTAGTTAGCCCACCGAACCAACCCTCCTCCTTTATCCGGGCTTGGGACCGGCAACTGACTCTGAAGGAGACAGCAGGCGGAGTTTAGGGAATTATTTTATAATATATTAGAGAATTACATTAGGGAAAAACCCAAATCAAAAGTGACACTAGCGCTAACCCCAAACACAAGCGAACAGATGAAGTACCTAGAACACCTGAACAACCTTCGTGAAGGCTGTTCGAGGGTAAAGTTCGTTGAGTGTAAAGGCACCTTAAGAATTCGCTGTCATCAATAATCCCTTTAACTAATTTTATTATGTGTAGAAACATAGACATTTCACATCTCTGTGACAATCTATGTTGAACATCAAACTTATTTTTTAACTCCTGATATGAAGCATATTGAAATTTCTGCAAGTTTAGTTTCTCTGTTTTAAAATAAACATATCTTAAAAGTCGTTTTTGCAACTTTTCTATTAATGCCTTTCTGCGTTTTTCTACTAACTTTTCTTTTAATGCGTTTTTTTCATTCGGATACCAAATCAGGCAACAATATTCAATTTGTGATCTTATTAAAAAGTTGAAAATGGTGATTAGTGTTAATGGGTTTCTGAACTTATTGCAGTGTCTTTTTATATAACCTAAAGTTTTGAAACATTTTAAGTAAGTCATTCCTATATGATTGTTAAAAGTGAGTCTTTCATCAAATAATACGCCTAAATCGTTTACGTTATTTTATCGAAGTAAAGACTTTCCCTCTATAACTTAATCAAATTTTATTATATCTTTTTTCCTAGAGTAAGAAATAATAAAACATTTATCGATATTAAAGTTAGGCCTATTATTTTTGGACCAATGTGTTACCGAATCTAAATCATTCTGTAAAGCATAAAAGTCTTTTAAGTTTGAAACAGATCTGTATAATTTAAAATCATCGGCATATAATGTAAATTCCGAATTTTTGATATAGTTTGGGATATCATTTATAAAACATAAAATCATTAGGGCTCCTAAATTGCCTCCTTGTGGAACACCAGAAGTGGAAATAAAGTCCTCTGAAAAATAACCAGAATATTGAACTATTGAATCCTGTTTTTTAGGAAAGAAGCTAACAATCTAATATAGTCAAAACAAAGACCTAATCTGAAAAGTTTTTTTAATAATGGACCATGATCAACCATATCAAATGCCTTTCTGAAATCGGTATACAGGGTTTCCCCAAACCAAACGGCCAAACTTCAGGGATCGATAGAGGATCGAAAAACTAAGAAAAAAAGTCCTCTGGCATATGCCTCGTTTTCGAGAAAATCACAACAAACTAAAAATAGTTGAGCAAAAAGTGTATTTTAATTTGTGTATTTTAGTGTATATTAATTACAAAAATATACTGGCTTTTTGAGTAAGCTTAATTTCTTAATTTACTAGAAGTAAATTTAGAAAAGATGAATATCCTCACGCTTTCATTATCAATAAACCATCTAGGTTGAGTGTTTAAACTTAAAAAGAAAGGATTAATATGTTACTACCATTTTAATCCTTTTTTGGGGGGAATCCAGCCTCGCATTCTCACATTAGTGGTGTTGCTATTAGCGTTCAGTGAAGTAAACAAATATGGCTAGATTTACGTCTACGTCTACGGATTCTGCGATGGCAATGCACGTCAGGCAGTTCGGGAATATCGCAGACGGTTTCCTGATCGAGAACCCTACACAGAGGTGTTTTTACCAGCACTTTCAGAAGGCTTCGAGAGACTGTGTCCTTCTCATGTTATCGTGGTGGAAACCGTATGCAGGCTCCGATGGAAGCCGACCTGAGGCGGAGGGAGAGGATACTGCGGCATTTCAATACCAACCCTGGTACAAGCGTCCGGAGAGCTGCTTCAGTTCTTGGCCTACCAAGGGTAACCATTTGGCGCACATTAAGGGCTGACCGGAGGCATGCTTACCATGTAAAAAAGGTACAAAATTTAATATCCGCTGATTATCCCCGCCGATTAAATTTTTTTAATTGGTACAAAGAACAATTGCAAAACGATGAAGACTTAAGTTCGAAAGTTATCTGGACAGATGAAGCACTTTCACGTGCGGGCATATTCAATCAAAGAAACTACCACCTTTGGGCACATGAAAATCCCCCGCGCTGTTAGAAAATTTCACCACGAGCATGAAATTTCTGTAAACGTGTGGGTCGGTCTTTGTAATAATGGCATAATAGGTCCCGTATTTATACCTGCTCGACTTAATGCTGAAAGTTATTATCTATTCCTCGAGAACGACTTATGGGCACTTTTGGAAGATATCCCTTTGGAAAGAAGGCTTGAGTATATACATATTATATACAGGGTGTCCCCAAACCAAACGGCCAAACTTCAGGGATCGATAGAGGATCGAAAAACTAAAAAGTCCTCTGGCATATGCCTCGTTTTCGAGAAAATCACAAAAAACTAACAATAGTTGTGCAAAAACTAGGTAAGGCCATGGAAGAGCGGATTTCATTCCTTGAGTGAATTTTAACAATAATTGTAATTCCAATACAATTATTGTATTTCAATCTTATACTAATAGAAAGATAATTGAAAAAAAAAATATTCAGAAAAAAATAATAAATACTTTTTTATTCAAATATTCATAAGCTTACTCAAAAAGCCAGTATATTTTTGTAATTAATATACACAAAATTAAAATGCACTTTATGCACAACTATTTTTTATTAGTTGTGATTTTCTCAAAAACGAAGCGAAAACGCATTTTTTCATAAGCCTTTGAGAAGCAAGATATAATTGAATTGGGTCGGTAATTTGAGATATCATTTCTATTCCCACTCTTAAAAATTGGAGTAATTTTTGCTGTTTTACTTTAGACTTAGGAACAATTACTTTTGACTTGGACCCCGTTGCTTTTGACTTAGTAACTTCTTCTTCCTTGACTCTACAACCCGCGAGGGTTCAAGGCCGCCTGAACTAAGGTCCGCCACTCATTCCGGATCTCCAGTTCCGGATCCTCACAAGGCTGCGTGCATCCTTAGTCACCCCGTCCACCCAGCGAAGCCTGGGTCGCCCGCGTCTTCTGGTTGAATAGATTTCATCTTCTAAGAACCTTCTTGGTACTGAGTTAGCACTCATTCTGGCTACATGGCCAGCCCACCTGAGCCGACCAACCCTGATGAATCTCACCATATCGCAGTCACTATACATTTTTGATATCTCGGCATTTATCCTGATCCCCCAGGCTTGCTGGTTGGCATCGAAAATCGCTCCGAAAATTCTTCTTTTCCTTTCAAATCGGAGGAGTTGATTTTCTTAGGCATTGGATAGTCAGTATTGGCCTGATCAGAGTCTTATACAGGTGCAATTTGGTTGTGCGAGATAATGCACAGCTTTTCATTTGCCGCACTAGCCCAAAATAACATTTGTTAGCTGCAAAGATTCGTCTTTGAATTTCCGCTCCGATTTCGTTATTAGGGAACAAAGATAGACGAATTCCTTGACCCTCCCAAATTTACACTCTTCCACTTGTACACGGGAAGGAAACATTCCTTGTGGGTTCATTACCATGTATTTAGTTTTAGTTTATTTACATGCATTT
Source organism: Aelia acuminata (assembly GCA_911387785.2). Taxonomy (NCBI): domain Eukaryota; kingdom Metazoa; phylum Arthropoda; class Insecta; order Hemiptera; family Pentatomidae; genus Aelia; species Aelia acuminata. The sequence goes on along the minus strand of OU426980.1, from coordinate 93,447,769 downwards.
AGTTTTTGAATGGTTTACTTGAAGCCCCATTTCCGCAGCTGGACCTCGGACGTTTTTGAAGGCCTCTGCCATGGCATTCAAATTTCTACCAATGATATCAAGATCATCGGCGTAAGCCAGTATTTGGGCTGAGCAGTAGAATATCGCTCTTCCCACCTGGATCCTTGACTTTCTTATAGCGCCCTCCAGAGCAATATTAAAAAGTAGGCATGCAAGGCTATCACCCTGTCGTATACCTTGGTATGTCTGGAATGAGTCTCTTTCCTCTCATAAAGCCAGCCTGGTAAATGCCAATCTCTCTCTCTGTGGGGCAGTAGCTTGAGGAACAAAATTCTGGATAACACCTTTTATGCACCTGTAAGCAGTGAAGTTATCGCAGCCCCGGAAGTTACCGCAATCCAGGATGTCCCCTTTCTTGTGGATCGGGCATATTATGGTGTTGTGTTAGTCCACTGGCATTCTTTCACCGATCCAATGATGTTGTGAAGTGCCTTCACCGCCTCTAGACCTCCGTAATTAATCAATTCCGATGGCAGCCCATCAGCTCCTAGTTCCTTGTTATTTTTCAAACTTTCGACGGCCTCCTAAACCTCATCAAAATCCGGAGGCTCAAGGTCTTCAACTGATATCGGAACCCCTTGAATGGTCTGATTTACAGCCACATCGCTAAGCAGGCTCATAAAGTGATTCCGCCATCGATCCAGTATCGCCATCTGTGTCTTTGGAAGTACTTAGGTAAGGCTTGAAGGGTTTTCTGCTAGCGTTCACTACTTGGTAGAACCTTCGCACATCATTACTCCTTCTTAGATCTTCCAGATTCACCAGCTGATTCGCCTCCCATTCCCTCTTCTTTCTTCGATGAATGCGTTTCTAATGGCGTATTTTAATCCTATATTCCTCAACAGAGCTCCTTGCATGCCTTCTTTGTAGCATCAGGCGATATGCTTCGTTCTTTGCTTTGGTTACCTCATCGCATTCCTCATTCCTCCTCACGCCTGGTGGTGTGGGTTTCATATCCAAGTATTTCGCAGGCCACTTCCTTCATTGTGGATTTGCAAACTTCCCAATCCTGATCCACGTCTTCTTTAGGGATGATTTGCTTGAATTTTTCATCTATAATAACTTTGACTTAGTAACGGTTACTTTAGACCCAGGAACGGTTACTTTTGACTTAGTAACTGTTTAGGAATGTCTCCTAAACAATTCAACATACGTAAATCACGTGGACACGGCAGTGTCCCAGAGGTGCTGCCACTTAGCGGCGGCAAGAAAAAGAAAAATACCGACAGCAGTTGACAAGGCGGATTAAGAGCCTTTTGAAAGAGTTGACGTCATGTTCGGCCGAACCTGTTTGATTCTTTTGTCTCATCTGATGATTTACTTCAGAATGTGCAAGTAATCACAACCACTTCACTGACCTATCTGGAGCCAGAAGGAGGAGAAGAATGGAAGAAGAAACACACTAGGATGGGTACAATAATTTAGCTAAATTCACCTTCATTTACAATAGACCCAAGAGGAGTTAACATTCTCAAAAATGCAATAGCCTATATCCAAATTAATTAACATAATAACCTTTAATTTACCCTGTATTCGGCAAAACCCCCCTACTTTTTCATCACTTATATTATGATCATACATATTTTTATTCATTACACAAATCAAAATTACAGTCCACTCCATAGTAACCAGCTACATTCAATATTATAGGGTAATATCTCCTTTAAAAAGGATATCTTATAACATAAAAGTGGTCCTCCGGGCCGGATCAAAACTCAGATTAAACAAAAATGAAAAAACAAAACAATGTATTTCAGAATGGGCTAAAAGAAAACAAATATATGAGTATCTATGCTAGAAGATGACAATTAAATTAATACTTTACAAAACTGATAATTATATAAAAGATGGTAAGCATTATACATGAATAAGTAGCTGGTTAGCAAAAGAAAAGAAAATTTACCTTCTGAGTCCAGAGCAATACAAAGACTGAAGGTAAAATAAGGTGAGAGGTAGTGGTAGGGGGTTAGTTTGCCGACTTCAAAGGTTTACTACGGGGAAACCCAACGCTTTTGAAGTGAAAGACTAAATGACATAGCAAGTATATGAAAAGAAAATTCTAAAACTAACAAAATAGATTTATAAAAATATAAAGAAGGAAGTTACAATAATACAGATAATACAATAATAAAGATAATAATAATACAGATGTACATCGATAATTGTGGATACCAATGAAATCAAAACTAGGATTTGAGGATGCGGAAGATGTTACAGTAAGTGGATGAAATTATATCTTTATCTACTTTATGATTTACAGGGTTATTTTTTTACAGACGGATGAATATGGATTCTGAGAGGAGTCGTTTATCATGGTTTGGTACAGTAGCTAATATGGAGGGGTTCTCAAAGCCAAAGGAATGGTTATGGGAAAAGACATGTTCTGCTAATTTAGACGTTAACGAATTACCCGTGGGATTCTCTATTTATGTTGGTAAATCCGTTTTTAAAAATAATTTTTGGTTTCACCGATATAGCAACTATTGCAATTAAGCGTGGAGCACTGGATATGATAAACTACATTACGCTTGTCTAGGAGTGGTTGGGGTCTTTTAGTTTGGTAAGCAAATTTTTAAATTTGTTGTTATTTTTTAATACATTACAGTTTGTATTCAGTACCATCTATTTTGTTAGTTTTAGAATTTTCTTTTCATATACTTGCTATGTCATGTAGCCTTTCACTTCAAAAGCGTTGGGTTTCCCCGTAATAAACCTTTGAAGTCGGCAAACTAACCCCCTACCACTACCTCTCACCTTATTTTACCTTCAGTCTTTGTATTACTCTGGACTAAGAAGGTAAATTTTAGATTTTATTTTCTTTTGCTAACCAGCTACTTATTCATGTATAATGCTTACCATCTTTTATATAATTATCAGTTTTGTAAAGTATTAATTTAATTGTCATCTTCTAGCATAGATACTCATATATTTGTTTCCTTCTAGCCCTGATGAAGATCCACAAGTTCGATTGAAACGTTCTCTTTTAAAAATAAAAAAGTTTTAACTGAAAATCCTGACAATGATTCAATTTATCATAAAGAATTACAGTCGACTATCTCTCACCTCTATTTCAGCATAAATTATTTTATATTATCTTGATAGACTGTTTTATTTATTTACATTATTGAACTGACATCATCCCATTGCAGTCTCATATTATATATGTTTACATTTTTTCAATCTGGTGGACATTTCGGACCAGTGTGTCCATATTCATCACCAACCCTCTCTTTTGAATATTAAATTATTAGGCATTCTAATAAAGAATCTGTTGAATATTGCTGAGTTGGTGTTTTATGTTATTAATAAATTATTTTATTTAATTATGTTTTAATACAAACTATTTCAAACCATTTGAATATTTAAATAAGAAAATATACAATTGACAAAGCAAGCTCATTTATTCATTTCAGATGCCTAAGTACAACACCAAAATTTAAAATATACAGTATAATCTATCTATCTAACCGACCTCCTGTATTCCCTCAACCTCCTTTACCTAGTTCCTTATTCCCCAACACATCATACACAATATTCTGACACTTGGCTGGACCTTTCTATCTCTGATTCCCCCACCAAAATCGTCTCTTCTTCGCAATGCCCCGTTCCGTTTCTCTCATCACACGACCTCATACGACCTCCCCGTCAAACGTTTTACTCCCAAGGTGATATCATTCCGCAATTTATATCTCCTCTCCTATGAATCCCTTCAATCCGACCTTGAATCCGTTCATTGGCCATCATATATTCCTATGACTCAATCGATCCTATGGTTTCCATCCTCACCTCAAATTAAAAAAATCCATTTTAGATATCCATGCTCCGCTGAAAACCCGAACCTTACGTCGTCCTGCTGCACCGTGACTGACTCCTGAAATAAAGGATATGATAAAAAGAAGGGAAGCTGCAAGGCGGAAATTTCGGCGAACCCGTTTGGCAGCTGATTATGCGTCTTTCAAAAAACTTAAAAATGTGACCCAATCCGAAATCCAACGATCCAAATCTCTCCACTTTACAATACTCTTACCAATGCCCACGATCCTAAAAGCAAATGGAAAATACTCCGACAATTATCCCTACCAGGTTCCAATAACCCTAGCTCCCTTCAGCTCTCTCCAGATGATCTCAATAGCCATTTCTCATCCTTCGCTTCTAATTCATCCCAACCTGCTGATATTAATCAGCATCATTTTAATCCGGAAAATTTCTTTTTTGCTCACATAACCTACGAAGACCTACTTACTGCTATCCTAAAATCCCACACCAACGATTATGGTCCCGATGATATTCCAGTAAAGCTAATAAGATCCTGTCTCCCAGCACTTATTCCTGTTCTTTTTCACATCTACAACTTTTCCTTACAAAACTCCATATTCCCTTCTTCCTGGAAAACCGCCCTAGTCCGACCGTTAAACAAAACCGCAAACCCTTCCTCAATGAATGATTTCCGTCCAATCTTTCGCCTTTCAAACCTCTCAAAACCGTTAGAACGCCTCGTTCAAAATCAACAATCAAACTTCCTAGAAGAACGTTCCCTCATTAACCCTCTCCAATCGAGCTTCCGATCTGGCTACTCAACTCAATCTGCTCTCCTGAAAATTACCCATGACCTCCAAACGTCCATCGAACACCGAAAATTAACTATTCTCATCCTTCTTGACTTCTCCAAAGCATTTGATACCGTTGACCACGATATCCTTCTCACCAAATTACAAAAGCTCCATATATCAAGCAGCGCCTTACATTGGTTCAAATCCTTTCTTTCAGACCGGTCACAGTTTGTAGTCGTCCCAGGCCAATCTCCATCCAAGACACTTCCCCTCTCTTGTGGGGTTCCGCAGGGTTCCTCTCTATCCCCCACTCTGTTCGCCATTTATATCAACGACCTTCCTTTTCAGATCCATCACTCCCAATATCATATCTATGCAGACGATTTCCAGATATACCTATCCTTCCCGCCTTCCGAGCTATCCTCTGCAACAAAAAAGCTTCAGGATGATTTAAATCGAATCAGTCTCTGGGCAGAGGCTAACAAGTTGAAGCTGAATGCAGAAAAAAACGAAAGCAATTTTAATAGGCTCCAATTACCTCCTTAAAACCGTCCCTAACATCACTACCCTGCTCCTAAATAATAATCCCATTAAATTTCATCCAACTGTCAAATACCTCGGAGTGACCTTTGACCAAACCCTTTCCTGGAAAAACCACATCTCCATTATTTCCCGCCGTATATTTTCTACCTTAAAGCAATTAAATCACCTCCGAAGCCTTTTACCATCTAAAACACATAGGCTCCTGGTCACTTCCCTGGTATTTCCCCACTAACTAACTGGTATTCCCCCACTCCAAAAACTAAAACGGTTATTAAATTGTTTCGTATGATTTATCTTTGGGGTCCCAAGAGACGTCTCCATCTTACCTTTATAAGAAAGGTTAAAGTGGTTATACCCATCCTACCGCCGTAAATATTTCCTGGCTTCCTTCCTTTTCCAAATAATCCGATCCCGCCGTCCATCATACATCACAGAACTTCTCCATTTCAAATCCTCTGTTCATTCCCGCAATACCCGTTCCAGGTCTTCAGATCTATACACTCCGTCCCACCGAACGTCAGCTTTTGAAAGATCTATCATTATCCTGCCCTAATCCCTATGGAACTCTATCCCCCCTTTTATTCGTCATTCCAACACTCTCCCTACCTTTAACACTATCCCTTCCTCATTATTTATAATTTTTTTCTCAGCTTTTTTTTTTATTTTATTTATTTTTTCATTTTAATTTGCTCCATTTTGTTTTTTATATAGTACTCTAAGGGACTGAAGCCTATTATATGTATCTATATAATTTGTTCCTAAGGGACTAGTTCCCAGGACAATCAATAAAGAGTTTATTATTATTATTATATGATTAAAAAATATTTTATTAACATTAAGTCATTCAATTCATCATATACAATAGTTAAACTTAATATTCAGTTCAATTTATGTTCATAAGCCTCTCAGAGAAACCGTCAAAAGTAACCGTTCCTAAGTCAAAAGAAATGGTTCCAATTCAAAAGCAACAGTTCATTAGTCAAAAGTAACCGTTACTGGTTCCAAAACAAAATTAACTGTTCCTAGGTCAATAGTAACCTGTTCTAAATAAAAAGTAACCGCTTCAAAAAGCAACCGAAAAGTAAAACATTTTGCTTTTCAATGTTTAAAAGTTTGGTAAACTTTGACAAGATCAAAGTTTTCTCGACATATTATATTATTGTTACTAGACATATTAGGACCCCAATATCATTTATATCGCATAAGTTAAAATAAATCGATACCTGAGCGCGTAATCGAAAAATCGATATCATTTTCATAATCAACACCCCAATTAACCTATAAATCGACCCCAATATTGAAAATATAGGATAAGTTGAAATAAATCGATACCTGAGCGCTTAATCGAAAAATTGATATCATTTTCATAATCAGAAACCCAACTTATAAATCGACCCCAGATTGTAAATATCGGATAAGTTGTAATCGATACCTGCGTGAGCTTGAGGTTTTATATCGATATTTTTTTTATTATAAGCAGCCTTGATAATCTAATAATCGATCTTAAGATATAAGGCAATTTATTATACCCTATAAGAGTTCCATAAAAACGGTTAACCCGATAAAAAAAGCTTATAAATTCATCCTTAAATAATTAAAATCAAGCTTTGACTCTTATATTAGATATCATTGTGATAAAGATCATATCAGGACTTTTACTTTCTGGCCCAAAACATAAAAGTCATGATGTGATTTTTATTTATTTATTAGAATTATAAAAGTCCGGATTTGACTTTTATTCTCTTTCCGAGAAAATAAGAGTTAATTTCAAACCTTGCTAAAACTTAAAAAAAAGAAAAATAAATAAAAAAAATAACCAAGCATTGTGCCCACTAGAACCGCTGCTTAAACAGATGATGTAAAAAAAAAAAAAAAAAAAAACCACTACAACCCATTCAGGGTCTTGGGTTCAGTACTGTGTAAGGAATCACTGCTACTTGGTCAGCGGTCGTGCGAGGTGATTTGACCGTGATCACGCTCAACCGCCAGGTTCCCCCCCCCTTAATTTTACAATTAAGGGTACCCACTTTATAGAGGCTGGGTTTGCCCCAGGAGGTTCTCTCAGCCCACATGAGACGAACTGTGGCAGAATAATAAAGATACTCTGCTATGTATTGTGGATGCTGCCGTGATAGGTAAAGGAAGTTCAATTAATAATTTAATATCAAATTATGTAAAGTACTGTATATGCTCAACCCGGTGGTCAGTTTTACCTGAAGGCGGCTAGGTCTTGGAAATACCCCTTGTAAGTATTGGGGTAATAGCCTTCTGTTAGAAATTCAAAATAAGCAAAGCTTAGGACCGACAATGCTGCCGACAAACACCCAGGGAAATACCTAAGAAGATTGCTAGAGAAATTTGTGGCCATAAACCCTGGTTTTGCCCCGGCAAAGAGGCCACTGGGAAACACTTTAAATATAGGAAGGAAGGGAAATTTTAGGCAGCCAGCCAATCAGAAGAAGTCGGGAACCAACCAATCAGGAGAAGTCTACAGCCAGCCAATCAGAGGAAGTATGAAGAGAGTGGGGGGAAGAAGACTTATATGGAGGAGAGAGGAGGTTTAAAGGGGAACTCCATAAAAACCTTGCCACAGTAATGATTTCACTCGACTGCACACAGGCTTTCGGATCTGTGTCCTGTCCCATACTTATCAATAAACTCACTCACTATCAATTCCCGGACCAAATGGTCGACATAATTGGTTCATACCTCACTGACCGGTACTTTGTAGTCCGGGTCAGAAATGCAGTTTCAGCCCCCCGCCAGGTTACATGCGGCGTTCCCCAGGGCTCTGTCCTTGCGCCTATACTATTCAACATATATACTGTCCAAGTAGTAGGGACAAAGATTGAAAATACCACAATCGCCGCATATGCTGATGACATTGCTATTTATACAGCCAGCATGAATGCGAAACATGCAATGCGCAAGGCACAGATAGTAGCTCAACAAATCACAGACCAATTAAAAGACATAAACATACTCATTAACACGCAGAAAACAGATGCTATCACATTCTTATACAAGAAAACACCCGATAAAACACCAACATTAAACGGCCAAACTATCACCACAAAAAAACACCTCACATACCTAGGTATTAAACTTGAATCACACCTATCATTCACAGCACACATACAGAACAGAATTCACACTGTCAGATCAACATCAACACAACTACAGCACCTACTCTACTCACCAGGGCTGTCACTCAGACTCAAACTACTCATATACAAATCTATTCTCAGACCATCTCTTTTACACGGAGCACCACTCTTACACTTTCTCTACCCAACAGCCCTGAAGAAAATACAGCAATATCAAAACAGTATACTCATGAAGATATGTAGAGGCACCACATTAGAAAGACGTAACATGAATCACATTCACGATACTTTACAACTCGACACAATACAAAAACACATATCACGTAGGCACATTAAATTCTTTGATAACCTACCCTCATCCTTTAATCCGCTATTCCGCACCATAACTCCTTCCTTACTCCCAGCCAGATGGCAAGGCCGTAAGGGTCCAACCAACCCAATTAACATCCTTCCCCCTCCCTTTTATTTTGTTGTTTTATGTTTTATAAATAATAACACGCGGAGGCCCCTCAACTCCTAACATATCATGATGAGCTGCACCACAGCGAAAATAACATAACTCAACATCTCAACGCACCTTCAAATACCACAGGTAGTATAAGGTAATGAGGTAAAACAGCATCGTTCCATTAGCATTAATGGTTCGAATTTCACATTTTAATACTGTTTTTCTGTTTTAGAGGGATCAGAAAAAAAAAAAAAAAAAAGTTTGAAGGGGAGTCGAGAGTTAGGAGGAGAGTTCGGAGGTGGACAGAGGTCGGGTGAGTGTGCCAAGAGGGCGAGAGTGGAACGAGAAGGGCAGAGGACTGGATAGATAGGAGCGGCAGAGTCCAGATTTCCGAGACAGGCTGAGATGGGATGCTGTGCTGAGTCTGAGAGAGCGTCAGAGATGGCAGAGACTGATCCAGCAGATAGGCTAGAGACAACACCAGAGAGTACCCACCAGAAAGGTTGATACATATACAGTACTAGTTGTAATATTGTGTGGTTAGTATTTATTAAAATAATGTTAAATTGCCAGTCAGCATCCATTAACTAATTTGTGCTAGTAAAATATGTTTATATGATATATTAAAGGGGGTATAAATAATTTACATTATGGGTCAATAAAATTAAAGATATAGTTCAATTTAGATTTGTTTATTTATTATCATTTACCCTATGCCACAGGTTTATTAAAATAAAATAGAATTGGTAAACACGTCACCTTTGGAAAAGTATCCAATATACATTAAGGCGAACTAAGTACATTAATTACAATATTAATTAGATATATGCCGTTTCTGGTAACCCTCACCCGCCTTAGAAAAGCGGGAGACCAGGAACGTAGCAATTAAAATGGCATCCCTTGTGGGGACGTACTTACCAATTTGTTTATATCATTAGTTGATATTTCTTGTTAAATTATACAAAGTGGCTTAAGGGTAAATATTATAACGTTTGATAATTTCTTTAATTTAACTTCAAATTCTCCAGAATTTCGCTTTAAATCTTTGCTTCGTTTTCTCGTGTTCTCTTGCCTTAGTGTTAAATTAGTGATGTGTGTGAAGGAGGCTGTCCTTAAACTTCTTGTTATATGGTCTTATAAAAAGTGGCTTGTTTTTGTGTTATATTTAATCAGTGCTTGCGTTTAACCCTACCGCGGAGGTTTCAATAGATATTAAAGGGATAATATACGCGCACAACATTTTGATATGGCTTTGAGGGTAGAAAACGAGAAACTACCCCAGCCGAATAGGGGGTTGGCTGAAAGAATAGCGATCCCACATCCAGAAGCAACTCACCCACAGACCAGGGAGAAAACAGAAGAAAATGGCCTCAGCCCAGAAGAAATGTTAATATGGCAGCTAATAAAAGAGATGCAGAAAAATCAAGAAGATAGACATAAAGAGCTAAAGGGAATAATAGAAGAGCATAATAAACACCTACAGGAAATAAATGACGCTCTACACACAACGAATCTGAAGTTGGAAGCGTCTGCAAAACGTTTTACTAAACCTGATGAAGAAACACAGAAACCACCCTTAGCTGAAAGTGAGGATATGAATGAGAGTGCAGAACATGATGCCCATGCCCATAAAACAGTGGAAAATTATATCAATGAACCCCATGCTACCAATCGTATGGAAACTGGACCGAACGAGATTACTGCTCTGGAAAATGTAGAAATTATAAGTGACGAAATTCCGAGGGAAGGAATGGTTTCTAATGCTCAATCAGAAAGTGGTGACATTGAGACTGATTCCGACGGGCAAGATAAGGTTCTCTTTAAAGTTGAAGATGAAACGAAGAATCTTCAAGAAGAAACCATTCAAGAGAATTTACCAATTCCTCAAGCTCAGGTAGAAACTCTTGAATCTTGCCAAGTACGTGAGGAAATTGATATGACCCATGAAAAGGTTGAAGATGAAGAGAAGGACCGACCCATGGCGATTGCTAACGAAGAATACTATTTAGACCTCGTGGAACTTATAAAATTAATTAATTCTTATAAGTCACCTCCAAGAGCAGATAATGCAAACCCGCTTAGTATGATTATAAAGCAACTCCCAGTAAATAAAGAAAATTACAATTATCGAGCCAGAACAAATATTTATCTTAGGGATTCGCGAACTGAGCCTACCACCTTCCTATTTCTACTTTATGAGTTTTATAGGGATTATTTGGTCTTGAACCATGTAAAGAAGAAGCGTATACAGTGTTATAATAAGACACGGTAGTCTTTATCCCAGTCCAGGGGATAAAAAGGGTTTCCATCTAGCGTCCCTTCCGTTGACGAGCTAAAGGGTCCTGACGAAGCGGTCGTCAGGTCAACCCGTTCTGGATCCATGTATATAATTTTTGTATATATAATTGTAAATATTTTTTGTAAATAGTTAAGTCTTCTTTTAACGTTAAGTTTTGATAGGATTAAGGCTTGTGATGGGGATTTTATGATGATAATTAAATAGATCTCTGGTTAAAGTTATATTTTGAAGTAATTATAATATCAGTAATAAATTTCAAAATAAAAATTAACATGACTTTAAAAATAATTTACTAATTGAGATTTTATTGATTAATGCAAAGTGAGAGACACGATACATTACCTATGAATGAGAGAATTATGTAATATATTCAAGTTTAAATTTGCTTAAGTCACGATTGATATCAGAAAACTGTTGGTTAATAATGATTTAACTTGCCTCAATTGTTTATTCGCTATGAGCCACCCCCAATAATAACATTTAAATAACCTGGATCAATTTTGTATTATTGTATATCCTAATTGGATTATTGTACTTTTTTACTTTGGAGTAGACAGAGGTCCTCCATCACCCCTGAAGTCGGGTTATTGTTTTGTGTCTAGAACGGAAAAACCCTCAATGTGGAGCAGCCGCAGCGCCTCCAGGTATCCCTAAATTATTTTTGAGAAGATGCTGAAATCTTCAAGTACGCCCTGAATACTGAGGCAACATTTCTATTGATCCATTTGTAAAAACTTGTATTATTATATAATTGATGAGGCTTATAATGTATTTAATCCGGACATCCGGATAGGAAGTTTAAAACTTTAGTGACCATAAATATTAATTCGAATTAGTATCAGATATATAAATCTTTTGAATAAAGGAAAAATTTAGAAATTTGATAAAATTTTAAAAAACTTAAAAATTATACTTAAGAACCGAAATTCATTTAGTAGAATATTTACATATTCTATTATACTTAATCCTTGATTGTGAAAGAAGATAACCAAAGATAGTACTACGACAACCGATTTTTGTGAAAGTAAGAGGTTCGCCGTTTTTGTGTCAGCGTGCTATAAAGAGAGGAAATATAAATGCTGAATTAGACGTTGTAATAATTAACCCTGAAAATAATTGACATTAAACATTTATTTAAAATATAAAGATTCCTAACAAAAATGATTTTTAAAACTAGAGTGGGAAAGAATCCCTGATAGTACAATGCTTTTTATTTTTGAAAAATGCTTGCCACACAATAGAATGTTACTGTATAAACATTATGCTTCTTGTTTTTGTTATTTGTGAATTAAGAAGTGTTTCAGGATGTGAAATAAAGACAGAAGAACTCTGATCACTATGTAAGTTATCTAGCAATTGTTTAGAAAAATAAGATTTTATCATGTGAATACTTAATATGTGGAATTTTAATACTGGTATGGATAAGTTCAAAGGCTAAAAGTTAAAAGGTACTAATTTTATAACTATCGTAAATAAGAAGTTAATTAATTGTAAGATCACAAGTTTCGTTATTTCCTACAACCATTCTCTATTTTTATAATTTAGTTTTGAATGATGAGACAAAATATTTTTAAATAGCTTATATTGGGAATTGTTTTTATTTTAGTTTCTGTTATGCAAATTGTAGCAATTGTAAATTAATTATCGTAGCTTGTTTTATTAAAGGGTATTGTTCATTTTTGTAATTATTTTAAGTAATGTTTTGTATGTCGTATGTTCATTTTATACCATTTTGTTTTATTCGATGCTGAACAGTTATTTTTGTAGATAGGATTTTACCTTACGGCTCTAAACTGATTAATAAAAATATTTTTGAAAGTATGTTAAACGAAAAATCAATAAACGAACGTTTATTAATTTTTCTTTCCGTTGACACTAGGAGAATGCTATGTATTGTGGATGCTGCCGTGATAGGTAAAGGAAGTTCAATTAATAATTTAATATCAAATTATGTAAAGTACTGTATATGCTCAACCCGGTGGTCAGTTTTACCTGAAGGCGGCTAGGTCTTGGAAATACCCCTTGTAAGTATTGGGGCAATAAACCTTCTGTTAGAAGTTCAAAATAAGCAAAGCTTAGGACCGACAATGCTGCCGACAAACACCCAGGGAAATACCTAAGAAGATTGCTAGAGAAATTTGTGTCCATAAACCCTGGTTTTGCCCCGGCAAAGAGGCCGCTGGGAAACACTTTAAATATAGGAAGGAAGGGAAATTTTAGGCAGCCAGCCAATCAGAAGAAGTCGGGAACCAACCAATCAGGAGAAGTCTACAGCCAGCCAATCAGAGGAAGTATGAAGAGAGTGGGGGGAAGAAGACTTATATGGAGGAGAGAGGAGGTTTGAAGGGGAAAAAAACCCATCAAAGCTGTTCCCCGACCCCCAGACGGAACTACGCAAATCGTAGTTTCGAACCAATTTGAACAACTTAACGCAGCACAAAATAAAGACAACACTGAAACCCCAGAAACTAGTGACAATCAAACCGCTAGGCAACAACCCACCACACCTACAATAAGACCTCCTCCCATAGTAATTAGACCACCGATATCATCGGCGGTAATAAAACAAACTCTTTTAGAGTGTAACATAACTCAATTTAGTCTTCGATGTTCTAAAATCGAAAACAAAATTTACCTCACCAACGACACAGACTACCACAGGACACTTAGTATCATCAATACGAATGATAATATATATTATCATTCATATGCCCCACGGGGAACTAAACCTCTCAAGAGGTTCCTCCTAAAGGGTTTCGATATCGATCACCCTTTAGAATCCATATCCGCCACCCTCCAAGCCCGATTACCAGGGTTTAAAAATATTTGGAGGATGACCAAAACAAATGAACAGGGACAGAAAAGACAGCTGTCACACATTATCGTGACAACTGAACATGAAACCACAATCAAGCAACTTAAGGACATTGGTCCAATAGACTATATGTTTTACACAACAGAAGCAATGAAGAACATTGCTGGCCCCAGGCAGTGCCATAACTGCCAGGAATTCGGCCATACACAGGCATATTGTGGACGTAGACACGTATGCGTAAAATGTGGTGAAAACCACGTGAATCGTCAACATGTCCAAGGACATCCCCCCCCAAATGCGCAAATTGCCGAGGCCCTCATGTGGCCTCATATCGCAATTGCGAATTTAGGCTTAATCTTATAAAAAATAAGATCAATAAAAAGGTCAAAAAGCACCTGTTAATAACAACCCTCCCAGGGAGACATCTCGAGCTCCCCCTACCACCTCAGCCCCGAACTCCTACGCCGGGGTCACGGTCAGTGGACCAACTCCCCCCCCTCAACCCTCTCCACCAACCTCCGTCCTCTGAAACCCCCCCCCATGGGTCGCTGAACTTGTGACAATGTTCAGGGACATGAAAGAAATGTTTACCACGTTACTGACTACAGTAAACATTATTTTACAAAGAAATATCAATGGATAGACATACTATCCTAAACTATAACATAACAGGGCTCATGCATCGTAAGCTTGAGCTAGAAACCCTCCTGGCTTCTTATAAGCCATCCATAATTTCACTCACAGACACACAACTCAACAAACAGAGGTACGTATATTTCCCCGGATACAAAACCTATAGACTTGACTCACCTACACACGGCGGCGTAGCACTCCTGGTGCGTTCAGACGTCCCCTCCAGACTAATAAACGGCACAACACTATACGACGACAAACACTCAGCCATCACTATACAAGTAAAACTAAAACATTCATACAAAATCACATGTGTCTACAGAAGTCCATCAGGCAAATTAGACACATTCAAGACCTTTTTGAAAAACATTGAGACAAACAGACAACACATTATTGTAGGTGACTTAAACGCCAAACACCACACTTGGAACTGTACAAAACCAAACGCATTAGGAAACCACCTGACCAAATGCAAATACACTATTATACACCCTAATGCGTTCACATACAGACACCACGCCAACCCATCTATCTCATCCACACTAGATCTATTGCTCACACAACAGCCCCACAGATTCACAGACTGTACAACAATCGAGTTTAGCGACAACGACCACATCCCGGTTTTATACAAACTAGGACAAGACAACACACCAACCCAACATACAGACTACAAATATAAATTCCGGAACGGAGACTGGAAACTATACAAAAACACAGCTTACGAAAACACACCCTACATCACCACCCTACACCCAACAAATGACATCGACATGGCCATTGCAACACTAAACAACATCATACACAAAGCAGCCCAAACATCTATCCCCACATTCACCCCCACACCGATACACCTACGCAAACCCCCTAAACATATACTAACACTCATAAAACAACGCAACAACATCAAAAACTGTTGGTATAGGACGAAAGACCATACCTACAAACCCATCATTAAAAGTCTCACAAAACAAATCACATCCCTAATGTCGCAGTGGAAAACGTCCCTCTGGCATGAACAGTTATGCCTCACACATAACGACCATAGGAAATTCTGGAAGCTTACCATAAGCCATAACACCAAATCAAAATCGGTGAAAATACAACGAGGCGATGAGCTCCTCACCCCCGCAGATCAGGCTGACATTCTCTCTGACTATTACGTAGAAAGGGACAACGCACGCAACAGTAACACATACCACCACAACCCCTCCACCGATAACACACAGAATTCGATATTCTCTACATATAAAGACCTGACTGCAATCCTGAGGAAAACTAAGGGAAACAAATCACCCGGGAAAGACAATATTCCATACGTCCTTCTCAAACAACTCCCCAGAAAAACCCTCATGTTTCTCCTTAATATTTTTAATTCCTGCTCACGCCTCAGATACTTCCCTACGGAGTGGAAACATGCTATCGTCGTTCCACTCCTCAAACCCTGTAAACGAGGAGCGGTTCCAGAAGAATACCGGCCAATTAGTCTCCTCAACCACATCTCAAAAATATATGAGAAACTACTCATTATCCACATCCGAAAACACTGCGAGACACACGACATCATACCCCCGGAACAAACGGGATTCTCGCGTGGAGTTAGCTGCTATCACCACGTAGCCAAGCTGCAATACGATATAGCTAACAATCTCCATAAAAACCTGGCCACAGCAATGATTTCACTCGACTGCACACAGGCTTTCGACTCTGTGTCCTATCCCATACTTATCAATAAACTCACTCACTATCAATTCCCGGACCAAATGGTCGACATAATTGGTTCATACCTCACTGACCGGTACTTTGTAGTCCGGGTCAGAAATGCAGTTTCAGCCCCCCGCCAGGTTACATGCGGCGTTCCCCAGGGCTCTGTCCTTGCGCCTATACTATTCAACATATATACTGCCCAAGTAGTAGGGACAAAGATTGAAAATACCACAATCGCCGCATATGCTGATGACATTGCTATTTATACAGCCAGCATGAATGCGAAACATGCAATGCGCAAGGCACAGATAGTAGCTCAACAAATCACAGACCAATTAAAAGACATCAACATACTCATTAACACGCAGAAAACAGATGCTATCACATTCTCATACAAGAAAACACACGATAAAACACCAACACTAAACGGCCAAACAATCACAACAAAAAAACATCTCACATACCTAGGCATTAAACTCGAATCACACTTATCATTCACAGCACACATACAGAACAGAATTCACACTGTCAGATCAACATCAACACAACTACAGCACCTACTCTACTCACCAGGGCTGTCACTCAGACTCAAACTACTCATATACAAATCTATTCTCAGACCATCTCTTTTACACGGAGCACCACTCTTACACTATCTCTACCCAACAGCCCTGAAGAAACTACAGCAATATCAGAACAGCATACTCATGAAGATATGTAGAGGCACCACACTAGAAAGACGGAACATGAATCACATTCACGATACATTACAACTCGACACAATACAAAAACACATATCACGTAGGCACATTAAATTCTTTGACAACCTACCCTCATCATTCAATCACCTATTCCGCACACTCACACCATCCTTACTCCCAGCCAGATGGCAAGGCCATAAGGGTTCAGTCAACCCAATCAACATCATCATATAAACCCGCCTTACGGTTTTCCCCCCACTAACTACATCCTCCTCCAACCCTGACCCCTATCCTACTATCCCTCCCCCTCCCTTTAATTTTATTATTTTATGTTTTTCTATAATAACACGCGGAGGCCCCTCAACTCCTAGCACATCACGATGAGCTGCATCACAGCGAAAATAACATAAATTAACAACTCAACGCACCTTCAAATGCCACAGGTAGTATAAGGTAATGAGGTAAATCAGCATCGTTCCATTAGTATTAATGGATCGAATTTCAAATTTTAATCCTGTTTTTCTGTTTTAGAGGGATCAGAAAAAAAAAAAAAAAAAAAAAAAAAAAAAAAAAAAAAAGTTTGAAGGGGAGTCGAGAGTTCGGAGGTGGACAGAGGTCGGGTGAGTGTGCCAAGAGGGCGAGAGTGGAACGAGAAGGGCAGAGGACTGGATAGATAGGAGCGGCAGAGTCCAGATTTCCGAGACAGGCTGAGATGGGATGCTGTGCTGAGTCTGAGAGAGCGTCAGAGATGGCAGAGACTGATCCAGCAGATAGGCCAGAGACAACACCAGAGAGTACCCACCAGAAAGGTTGATACATATACAGTACTAGTTGTAATATTGTGTGGTTAGTATTTATTAAAATAATGTTAAATTGCCAGTCAGCATCCATTAACTAATTTGTGCTAGTAAAATATGTTTATATGATATATTAAAGGGGGTATAAATAATTTACATTATGGGTCAATAAAATTAAAGATATAGTTCAATTTAGATTTGTTTATTTATTATCATTTACCCTATGCCACAGGTTTATTAAAATAAAATAGAATTGGTAAACACGTCAGCTTTGGAAAAGTATCCAATATACATTAAGGCGAATTAAGTACATTAATTACAATATTAATTAGATATATGCCGTTTCTGGTAAGCCCCACCCGCCTTAGAAAAGCGGGAGACCAGGAACGTAGCAATCCTGAGCCATGCCAGATTCGAACTCGGGACCTTGAGCACAGCAATTCACTGCCATACCAGTGAGCTACCCCGCTCCCTAACAGATGATATACTCGAATGGAATATAATTTTTTTAAATTTATTATAATAATGGTTCTTTAGCTATATTTTATTTTATATTCTCTTATTCCTGGTTATTAAAAAGTTTCTTTAGTTTATTAGTTATGGTTTAATATAACTAGACTTCTCTTTTCCATTAATTTAGCTGTAACCCTTTTGGTTGAAGATAGTATGGAGGGAAGCAATTCTGTAAGGTAGAACTATCAAAGTTCAGTTTATCTGATAAAACTGAGATTATTTATAATTAGGCAGTTTTGAAAATAATAAGATTTCAGATTAACTAAGAGCCAATAGATAGTGATCAGGTTTGTTGTTACCAGTTTTTATTTTATATTACTTTTATTTTTTTCTACCTTTACATAAAATAAATACGAATAAGTCCGGATTTGACTTCTATTCTCTTTCTGAGAAAATAAGAGTTAATTTCAAAACCTGAGTTTTAGTGATCAAATTAAGGTAGGACTCTAAGTCATGGGTTATTAAAGTGTAGTCCACTGGAGATCCATGAAGTAATTTGAGATCTAATTTTTACATTAGCTTTACATCTTTTAACTTTTTCTTTTTTTCAAATAACTTATTGAATAAAAATCCTGCACATACAAGACTTTTTTATTTAATAAGTTATTAACACAACCATGTAAACTGCCTATCAATTAGATCAGGTTCACAAAAAAAATCTGGTGCAGTGTGCACATGACACTTCCTTTCTTTTCTTTCAACTTTCAACCTGACTTTCAGTAGAAATAGATTATTTCCATATGCAAAGAAGTACAAAGTAAACATTACGAACAATATGACATATTCCTAAAGAAATTACATGTTTTTCTCATTTTCAAATTTGTAAATTATATTTACATTTAGTTAGTTTTTTTTTTTCACTAAAAATTCCTTTTCACTGTATATTATAATTATTCATACAATTATAAGGGTATTGTTTTAGTATTAATTAAATTGCATTATAGTTCCAAATTTATTTTAGTCAAATAGTTCATGTATGACATTGCAAAAATACTAGATACCAGTTATAATTATTTATTCAATCAAATAAATTATATTTATCATAATTTAAATTATTTATATCAAATAATTTATTCAATTATATATTCAATCATCAACGATGAAAACAGGCTTAAGCTCCAGTTCCGGTTGGTGGAGATCTTACAGAATTTGAGCATGCCCTAGCATGCATTCTCTTTATTCTCGAGTGAGAAAAAGCAGATAGGAACTCCGATATTCATGTTTGGTTTGGGTCATCATTTTTAACCATAGACAATGCCGATAACATAGACATTACTGGACGCTACTTTCATTTAGTTAAGGAGGCTTTTCCAGCCATGAGAATCAGGCTAGAAGTAAATCAGTCAAAAACTGATTATCTAGTAATAGGGGACGTGCCTGGTCCAAATGAGAGTGTGGCTTTTGGAGAGTATAACTTGAAAAATGTACAGGGTTTTGTATACTTAGGCTCCTTGGTGACCCAAACATTGTTTTTGCCAACTGATGTTACTTTGGACTAAGAAAACAGTTCATTCTCTTAGGAGATCCATCTTTACAAAACCCTAATTTCACCTTTTCTGCTATATGGCTCAGAACTTGAAATCTGACAAAAGCCAATGAACAAGATCTCTTTATCTTCGAAAGATGCTACGAAGGATGTTTGGTAAAGTGTTCATGGATGGTATTTGGAGAAGACATACTAATAAGGAAGATTACCAAGTATTTAGAGAGATTGAAGTTGTCCAGATTACAATAGGCAGGACATCTGTCACGGATGGAAGGGAATAAGATACCAAAGAGAATGCTTACAGAGCTGCTCCATGGGACCAGGAAAAGTGGCAGACCTAAGCTGAGGTGGGTCGACACAATAGCGACAGACTGGGTATACAGAATTCTTTATGTGGTTGTTGTGCCATAATAATGATTCTGATTTTATATCCACTAAGATAAATTTTCTGGTTATGAATATTAATAAGTTGAGATTAATAAACCTCATGTAATAAACATCAGTAGAAATAAACACCAGTAGTAATAAACCTCATATATATGTTTCCATACATATACAGGGAACCAGTGTTTGACTGTGCTTCTCTGAAATTAAGCTAAACTAAAAACCCAAGATCAAATTTTATTTTGAATTTATTTAGTATTATATCAGTCAAATCAAATAATAACATCATTTATTAATAATATAATTTGATTATTAGATAATATAAATATTGATATGATCATAGATATTATCAATAAAAAAGATTTTCCCTCATCTGAAGTAAAAATTATAGCATGAAAAAATAAATAAATAAAACATTGCTAGAAGAATGGTAACATACTAAGGAGATAGAAAACCTGATTACAATTAATATAACAAATGATGATAAAAAAATTAACTTTGCTTGGTTTTAATATATCATATGTTTCAATTTTCACAATTAAAAATAAAGAAATTCACCAGTGTCCTATTTATACCATATACCCTAATTTAAGATAAACATTATAAAAGTATAAAAGTTACAGAAGTTAGTTAATTCCTAGGGAACAAAGTACAATTATATACATGTATGTTCAATCATTTTACAGATAATAATAAAATTTACTTATTTTATTAATGAAGGCATCCCTGAAGAACCTGAGACTTATTTTGAAGAAGACTTTGGAGTATTTGATTTTCCAATTACATAACTATGTAATATCTTACACTGTAAAGTACAGTTTTTTTTTAAATATTGATTCACTTGTAGTAAAATTTTAATCACTGTGATTAATATCTATATCAATAATCATAAATAACATAAATCAATATAGATAGATAATATGGCTAGAGTAAATTAGAAATGACTAGGAAATTATAATAATAACTATAAATATAAAACTTACAGAACCTATAAGATGGAGTAACTGTCTTGCTGATGCTCTAAAAAACAAATATATTCTCTGAAAGAATCTAAACAGGGTTTTGAAAATATGATTTCATTTATAAATGAATCTTCTAATTAAGATTACCAGCAATAGCAATCATTAGTAACTATAAGTCATTTTTACTTTTTTAACATATAAACCGCCAATTGTGGTAACTTCTGCCTTTTTAGGGTAGCTAAAGGGATAATGAGCCAAAGAGAAAGTCTAAGCTGCATAACACAGCATGAACAATCTCTTTTAGTTTGTTAGGCCAATGCTACCACTTGCAAATGCCAAAGTTACCACAGTTGAAGGTATACATTTAAATGGCTATTATTTCTTAGTTATATAATTACTTTTTCTTTCTATTAAATATACATCATCAAGATAGAACATACATCTACATTCTTAATAATGTCAATGAAGTGGAATCCTGATCATTTTCTTAATCAATGAAAAAAAAAATATATATAAATATATATGAATATAATTTAATTTCTTAGAACTATACCGAATGAAATTGGTGAATAGAAGTACGCAAACGTTATCAGTATAAAATATGAAACATGATTTCATTGATGCTCATTCCATGGTAGATATGTTTCCTAAAATATATTTTAATTGAATTACATATTTTCTATTAAAATTTTTAACTCCATAAATCTCCATCTGGTACTTGTTTTAAAAAATACAAAAAAAAGTATATATAAACAAAAAAAAAAAATATAAGTCTTAGGTATCAAAGATACATGACATTGGTAGCACTAAATAAGAAATATCTTTATAAAAAAAATGGAATGATAGAATTTAAATTACAAAAGTCAAGTATTCAATTGCAGAATCTTCCAAAAAATCCATGAACACTTTGCTATTTAAAATAGAATACAGATTTTTTGAGACTTTCTTAAAGGGGTAAATGCTTATTTATCTATCTACAAACATTTAAATTAATATTCAAACAGTTGAAACTATAAAATACACTAATAAATAAAAATATAAAAATATATATTTATTTATTTAAATTGCTTATACAGTAAATAAACACTCTACATACTGATGAGCTTATATATTTTAGCTTAAAAAAAATAATACCATTATATATATATATATATATGACCATTACTTTAATACCAACAAATAATAACAATCAGTCAATAAATAATATATTGCACATGACAGTATTGTCTTTAAATCTCATTACTTCCCACTGTTATGTAATCAGGACTCCACTGCAGGTATTCAAATCCACATTTAATCAATAAACATACTATTATTAAATGCTAATTGTCCTGATAATCCTTTTTAACACTACTTTTACTTTTAATAAAAATAAATAGATTATTTAATAGACATATTCACACTTTTTCGATGACTACATTATATTTTTGTTAAATATAAAAATCTGTATTAAAATTGCTACTAATTAAATATTATTGACACCCTTTTTTCAATTTTTTCTGGTGTTATCAGAGCATGATTTAATACATGCACCAAGGTCATTAAAATTCTTTGTTGTTAAATTTAACAAAGAATAAAACAACAAAGAATTTTAATGACCTTGGTGCATGTATTAAATCATGCTCTATATAATGTTGTCTAAAAATCATATAAGAGATACAATATTATTGAGCTAGGAATGAAATATAAGAGCATCAAGAATACTCAACTAAAAAAAAGTAGCCGAGCCACAGATGTTCATCAAATTTTTTCAAAATTTAGAAATTCACAAACAGTTGTGACCACAAATATCATTAATAAAAAATAAGTTAATGAGTTAACTCAATTTATTTTTAAATTTAGATAAATAGATTGGCAGTTCAATAGGCAGAACAAAAAGCATGTCAGTTATAAAACAATGAAATTCCACCAATTCATAAATAAACGATGATAAATAAATAGATTTTCAGGTAATATATCATTATTTAAAATTATTAAGGGATGTAAAGAATTGTTTTCATGAGGAAAAGGAGTGTGTGTGTGTGTGTGTGTGTGTGTGTGTGTGTGTGTGTGTGTGTGTGTGTGTGTGTGTGTGTTTTGGTGTGCGTCCTTAGAAAGTACAAAGAACACAAAAAATAAATTACTAATTTACAGCAAAGACTGTGAAGTATAATAAACTCTCCAACAAACAATTATTATATTGATATAAGAAAGCTAATACTGCATTGAGTAACCTTTGCACAGTATTTGACATTAAATAAATAGTAAGTCTAAAAATATATCAATTATTTACATATTTTATTTTTACATTTACATTATTTATTTACATATAAGACTTGATTGAATAACAAGAAAAGACCATGAGTTGCCAAAGTTGATTGAAGTATTTTCATAATTAATTTTCTAAAACTAGGAGGTACCAAAATCACTAAGATCCATATTTATTATTAGCTAATAATTTATAAAAGATTCAAATAATAAATAATTTTTTGGGGATCAATTTTAACTAGCTGAATTTTCATTTAAGCGAATGGACAATATATATATATATATGTTCAGAGTAAATATATAGTTATAACACCTTGTCAACTTCTTCTTCTTTCTTCCTTGGCATCTTCTTCATAAAAATTAGGGATATAAATAACTGCCTGCATGGAGCAGGATATTGTTTTGAACAAGTGGCTAGGTTTAAATATCTGGGAACCACTATCTCAGAAACCAATGAAACAAAAGCACAAATAGTGGTCGGTAACAAGAGCTACTGGTTTTTTAAAAAGATTTCCCTGAAGAAAAACCTATAAAGAGCCATGTAGATACAAGTGTAAAAGACAATGCAAGACTTTAGTAAGTTATGCCAGCGAAACTTAACTTAAAAAACCTTAAAATCTTAATTTAAGGTTTAATTAAGTTCAATTTTTTTTTCATAGTATGCTAACAATATAATTGCTATGAATTAAAATGTGGATTATTATCTGTGGTCCTGACTAATCATTAAAACCAAAGGTAAAGATATACAAATTATTAAATAGAAGTTTATTAAGTGTGTCATAGTAGCCAAGGAGTTAATAGAAAGTTATTAGTTTAACATGAAAATCAATATGTATATCAGCCGTTTCAATGAGAGATTTGTGCTGCAATTGTCTACATTCAAGCACAATCAATTTTATATAAAATATCAAATTGATTTATGAATGAATTTATGGTAGTTTTGGGATCTCATGGTCCTCAGTGATCTTCGATAGTTTTGATTATAATTTATTTTTTCTCCAAAAAAACCTGAGCACAAGGTATTGCTTAACACTATTATAAAAATTATTAGATAAAATACATATTCACACATTTATTACTGGATATTAATAACATTCAAGAAATATAAATTTTCACATGATTGAACATGAAGTACGTTCCTGCAAGTGAACTGTAATGGACGGTGTAGGAGAATTAGAATGTTTCTTTTGTACATATATTTCATCATTGATTGGCTGATGTTCAGAATTTGTGCTTATTTTTTCTAAAGAACAAGATATACTAGATGAACGACAAGCTTTAAAATCAGGTGTTGAACATCTAGCCTTCTGCTTTACTTCTAAGATGTCATTCAAAGTAGTAACTTGTCCTTGAATGACAACCATGAAAGGTTTATAACCAATGCTGTAATCAAGCATAAAATAATCAAATGAAAGGTTTTATGTTATAAAGATCAATAAATTTTTCATAGGCAGTGTATAGTGCTACTAGTGGCACTTTATCGGTGGGGCAACCTGGAGTATAGTGTTGTAAACTTGCAAATTTATGTAAGTGGTACCTAAATATGGTTGTTTATAGAGCCATGAACATATAAGATAGTAATGTTTTTAAAAAAATAATACATTGAATAATCTGTAAACAACACCTCTGTTTCAAATTATAAAGACATTAAAAAAATAATAAAATAATAAATTCGGTTTCAAAAAAATTTATAAAATAAAATAAGAATAAAACTAATGCTTCTTTATTGAGTAACAAACATAAACATCAACAGTTTACATTCTTCCAATTTTTTGCAGTTAGCATGAGGCCTTTTGGCTACCTTCTTCTTTTTCTAACAGTTGCCAGCTTTATATGCCATCAGTCCTCCTTTATCTATCCTATTAATTCCCTTTCCAACTATCTCTATAATTGATCCCTTTTGTATTTCTTCCGCTATTTGGACCTCTTCATTCCTGACTACTACACATATATTGCTTTTAGTGTCTACTTCTTTAAGATAATTTGTAGTGAGGGCTCTTGTTTCGTGAATTATCTTTTAGACTTTTTTTTTTTTTTTAGCAATGCATAGAGTGACAGAGAGGGTATTAATAGGATTGATAAAGGAGGACTGATGATAAGACAGATAAAGTTTTGAGCTGTGAAAAAAAGAGAGGGGCCTGTTGGACATAATAACTGCAATATGGAAAATAAAAAAGTCCAAACAACATAAGATTTGTTATCTATAAAATAAATAAAAAAGGCAATAAAAAGCATTAGTTTTCATTATTACTTTATCTTTATTCATTTTCTATAAAACTCAATTTTTACTTTCTCTTACCTATACATGAAATATATAAGTATTGCGATTGTGAAAAATTTCTACTTCCGGTTTTCAACGGAAATACATGTTATGAGGTCCCCTGAGTCCAAATAACCAAGTCCCATGAAATGGTCTGTGTGTATATCTGCATGTGTGTATGAATACACTAGCTCAAAAACGATACACCGTATGGACCTGAAATTGAGTATTTGATGCATGTATATGCCCATGATGTGACAGCAAAAATGTCATCAAATTGATCAAAAAGATGGGGCATTTTATTTAATAAATTTTGTATCATTTTTAGGTTTTTTTAGATTTTCTAAAAAATGGCTTAAACAATTTTGATTACACTCGTCATGTTTAATGAGAATCAAGTATCCTTTAATATCAGGTAGGTTTTATCATCATGGAAATTTTCTGAGGGGACTTGTAATGTTAAATTGTAATCTCGTTTTGGGGCTTGTAAATCTATCGAATAAACGGTTTCTAATTTCCTTATATGTTAAAATTTTATTCTTTAAAAATTCTTTTAAAACTGAGCTTTTTTGAAAATATGCTATTCTTTCAAATAATTTAGAAAAATGGCTGGGGGCAAGTTGATTAAGATCATATAATGACTCAATAAATTTTAATAAACTATTGGGATCATGAGTTTTAAGGATTGGGACCTCTTATACTAAATTTTCCAGATGAATCGGTAGTTTAACTTCTGATGAACTTAAAAAGTTAAATGAGCTTTGATCGAAATTAGCCCCACTATGATCATTACTAACTTCATGGTTTAACCCCACTCCATCCGCTTCATTAACATTTTCATTTCTTTTAGGAATTACTAAGCTCTTCATAAATTCGTGCATTTCCCCCAATTTAGCCATAAACTCTTTTTGCTGTTTCTCCATCCGCTCATTCATTTCTCTAAATTCCTCCGTTAAATTATCCACCCGTTTTGAAACCTCTTCTAATGTTAAAGATCTAGTCGTTGGTTGGTTCATTTTGAATATTTAATAATTTTATGTCCCAAAAAAAAAATTATTGACCCCGATTTTTGTAATTATTCTGATACCAATTTGCTTATACTTAATTTTCAAAAAAATGCTCGGGCTACCAATTGTTCTTTCATATTTTGAAATTCATTTGCCAATAAATCTACCCTTTTATATAAATCTTCAATACTTAATGCCCTAGATACAATTTTATTAGATTGATCCACCATTTTAATTTTAATATAACTATTGCTATAATTATTTATTTAATTACAACAAAATTGCCCTAATAATTCTTATAAATATTCTAATTAATTATAAAAAGCCCTTAACTTTTAATCAAAAACTAATTCTAACAAAAAATCACTATTATAATTCTTTATTTCTATATAACTTATATTTTTGAAACGCGCTCTGGTATCAATTTTGGTAGCAATAATTTTTCAAAAAACACCTCTGTTACCAATTTGCTATGTCCCTTTTGTTTAATTATAATAATAGGGTTAAAGAAATTACTAAGCTCTTCATAAATTCGTGCATTTTCCCCAATTTAGCCATAAACTCTTTTTGCTGTTTATCCATCCGCTCATTCATTTCTCTAAATTTCTTTAGTCTTAGAATCTTGATCATTATAGACGTGTTACTGCCTTGTGCCCTGGCCAAACCCCACTCACTACCCTATTCAGGCCTGTATTATTTAAAATATTAGTTATATTTCTTTATATGTATATAATATTACTAATAATAAATACACATTTACTTCCACTGCGTAAATTCTGTGTTTTTGCTTGTGTCCCAATTATTTGATATAACTAAGATCCACGGACCTTTTTACTAACCCTATTATTATAATTAGACAAAAGGGACATAGCAAATTATAAAATCAGACGCGATGGCGAAATATGCTTGCATTCCTGTATTATCTAAAATAAAAACTTTTATTTCACAACAAATTTTTTTTAAAATACTTTATAGAGTAAATAAGTGATGTTCAAATTAATTAAAGTAGTTTACATAGTAAAAAACATATGGTAGAAGATAATCTTAATAATTTTTTTTAGAATATGTACTGCCGAAGCGATATCTTTAATAATTATATTTTAATTAACAAACTTTAGTTCCATAACAGATTTCTGAATGAAATATAAGGAGGTTTTAGAGGTACAGTAATCTTTGTAGGTTTCCGGAAAAGCATAAGAGAAAAATATTTGAAAATTAAGTTTTAATATACTTTGAGCCGTAAATACAACTATCAATTCGCCATTACGATATATTTACAAACAGCAACTCACATTGAAAACATTCAACTATTGATGAAATTAGGATTTTTTTAGGCCTCTTAAAAAAAACAGAAATAAACAATAATGAATCGAAAAGTACTGAGAATTATTACTGAGAATTAGTAGAGAATTATTACTGAGAATTAGTACTGAGAACTTTCAAGTTTTGCAATACAAATTATAATACTCTATCACTTATGGAGAAAAACAAAAATAAGTACATAAATGTCAAAAAATATGTGAAGTTGCTGAATGGTGTTTATATATTTATCAAAACAAGTGGATTTCTAATCTAAGCAGGTTAGTAGTGAAAGTTGTGTGCATCCCATCAGATTTTTTTTTAATGACTTTAAAATTTTTAACAAAATGATACTTTACCATGGTAAACTTTTAATATTTGGTCCCCGTGGTAATTTATACTAATAAAAATGTATTACTTTTTTTTTTTTTAGATGTGATTACCCTCAAAGCAACAAATTCAATTCATAAAGTAACATGAAGTACTAAGTCACATATTTATGACAATATATACAAACTTTATTGGATACAACTAGCAGCAAATTAAAACAATAAACTAGGATGTCATAGATTTACAGCACTATACTCTAGGTTGAGCCACAAGTCTTATGGTACTTTAGCTGACAACGGAAAAGTCTAAAGTCACTATACACTGACACTTTTGTATGTATTAAACAGATTATTTTTACTAAGAATAATAGACTATAAGCAAATACAATAAGCCTTAAATAAAATATAATACACTGGTGGAAAAAATTAATGCAACACCTACATTTCTTCAAAGATATCCAGATTATTTGATGTTGGTGCCCAACAAAATTTACATATGATGAAATTAATCATTTGAAAAAAAAAATTTAACATTGATAAAATGGGGTACAAAATCAGTAAAAGAAAAAGCAATCTCTATATGATAAATAAAAAAAGGAAATTAAATGGAAAGCTTACATTTTTGTGAAGTCAATAACTGTTATTTCCACTCATGGCATGCATAAACATGAATATCTCACCAATTTAGGGTGCAATTGCAATTGAAATACTTGTAAAAGTATGATGTGTGTAGTAAAGTATGATGTCAGTTACCTTTATTCTATCACAACCAATGCCGTAAATGCATCAAAAGAAACACCACAAACAACAGAGAGCCACCATGAAAAGCAGACATCGGGAGAGCCATACAGCATGGGGCATACCTGTCTTCTGGGCTTTTCCTTGAGTAAGTAAAGCCATCAGAGACAACTCTCACCTGATATATGAAGAGAACCCTCTTCCAATCTTTAAAGTACCACTTCCTATGGTCTTGTGTGAATCAAAGTCAGGCCATTTTGTGAGCTGTGCTAAGCAGAGAGACATTGATCCCTAAGTTTACTATCATTAAACCTTCTCTTAACTGCCCTGATGGGAATAGGCAAATATTGGACTTCCCTTTGAGATTTAAAAGATTTCATTTCCAGTGATATTGATATATTTTATTCCTTTTCTTATATTAAGTTATTTATAATTTTCCTGCTACCTGATGTGCCTATCCTCTATTGCTTCCTAACACCTAGGATGACCCTATTCTACTCTTTTAAAGTTTTCTCAAGTCTTTCTAAAACGTTTTAGATCTCTTCTGAGAGTTGTATTTTAAACTTCCAGTCTCCTGGCGGCCTCAAGTTATAGCCTGTTCTTCCTACGCCAATGTCATATTCCTAAACTTACTTAAATGACTTCCTCCGTCCATTTTTAGAATTTTTTTTTTTTGCAACTAGCTAACTTAAGAGGAAGATTAATAAAAACATGTTTATGAGGGGGAAATACAGATTAAAATAATCCTCAAGAGTAAACAAAGCATTACTCATGACTTATATTCACTCAGAAACCCCTTTAATACCAATAGATAATAAAAATAGAAACTGGAGAAGATAATTTTAACTTATGATATTGTGATGAAGCATTAATTTTTCCATCAGTATATTTATCACAATAACAAACCTGGATTTCCCAAATAAACATTGATGCATTTTATACATAAACAGTGGTGCAACTAATGTTGCCATTTCACTGGAGAATTCACTTCTAGTTCTTTTGAATTGCTTGGAAGCTAAAAATAGGTTCTCTATAATGAAGTTCAAGCACCCTTTTTGCACTTACCACTTCATTTGTACCTTAAGGCTAGTTTTCAATCAATTAAGGCATAGATAAAAAATTAACCAGAAAAAGTACTTTTAGACTACTGCAATCTTCCCTGGCACTTTGAAAGAAGTGGAGGTAAGAGAAGTGTCAATGACCAGGGGCTATGAGGGTTGTGCAGAGTTGCCGTTACTATTCCCACATACCTAATGGGTGAATTTAAAGCTGAGGCATATAAAGGGGGGGCAGCCCCTCCCCCAAAATAATAATATAAAAAAATTAAGTGCCATAATC
>OU426980.1:93320046-93412546 GCA_911387785.2 Aelia acuminata | reverse complement strand
TATATATATATATATATATATATATATATATATACTGTTGATATTAAATGTTGTATGCTTCTAGAGGTTCAGTCAAAAAACCTACTATATATCACACACACTTTAAAAATAATTTTGCCATACTCCTTAGATATTTTTTTTGTTATCCGGATAACAGATTTTGAGGTGAAAAATTTAAAAATAAAATGACAATTATTTTTAAATAAATAGTGCTATATTAATTAAATATTCTCAGTGATTGTGTTTCAAAAGTGGAGGGGGAGAGTGGGGGGAGGGAGTCAAACACTCAAATCGAAAACGACTTACAATTACAACAATACCCAATCCATTATAACCCTCAAACTTTGTATAAAACTATTATAAATTAAGCATATTTGAATTTTCAATATAAATATGTGGATTATTGTTTTTTAACCTGTTTGTGGTATCGACAGCATTTGCTCTGAAATAGATGGTCCAAACATTTGACCTTGATAGCTCATGTAACCACTATCACCAACATTGCTAACAGGCTCTATAGTTTCAGCACTACTTCTTCTATCTGCAAGTCAATATATTTACACATGAGAGTAAAAATTGACACATTTAATTTGAAAATGTATTCAGTAATGGAGCAAAGAATAAAATACATCAATAAAAAATGAAGCAGATTTAGGTAATAAAACTAATGAAAATTGATATTGATGAACACTCAACAGAACAAAAAATATTTATTAATCAATATAGTCAGTTGATACCAGTCAACTTTAATGTAACCAAAATATAGAAAGTGAGGAATTTTTAAATTAGCACTCAACTATATTTTGTATCCGATCTCTTGTTCATTGAGTTAAAAATCATCAGAAACAACAACACTAACTTCAAATAACCTACTACTTCTCAGTTTACTTCATGCTGATTTTTTTACATATTTACTACATGTAGCTCTGTGATGTCATTTATTGAGGGCACTAGTTTAAAAACTTTCTATCAACATAGATTTAACCCTTTAACTGCTGTTGGCTCGTATATGAGTCACCCTGTTTTTCCACTTCACTTTCTTTCGACGTTTTTTTGAATCTATATTTCCCCGTCCTGCTAGAGGGCATTTGATTCTTTTCCTTACTATATTGCCTTGATACACGGTTGCTTTTCAGCTTTCTGTACTTAACATAACCTTTTCCCTGATATCAAACCTTGCTATACCTGCCTATTTACCCTTAGTCTAATTTTAGTTTATGTCAACTACTGTGGCATAAACTTGTGCTGTGAAATAGTTGTGATGGCGAAAAAATTATATAGTGAGGAAGAGCTCCAAAAGGCGCTCTTAGCGGGTGCTAGTAATGGGGAAGCTTTTCAATTTTTAAAAAGTTTTTAACTCCACCAGTGCCGGTCCACAGACTGGATCGAAAAGTGAGGATGGAAAAGTATAGGATTAATTCAGCTCACAAAAGATTTAAGATGATAGAGCTTGAATGCCATAAAAGTACTCCGCACAGCAGGACCACTCGGTGAGCCTACTAACCCGCAACGGCGGACCACCTCATGCCCCGCTATCTCCGCAGTTAAAGGGTTAAAACAGAAAATTATACCCCCACTGCTTAAGATTTCTTAAGGTCTTATTAATTTCTTTATGAATCTAATAAATACAAAAAAAAAAAAAGAAGAAACTTATTGAAACCAGAAGTGCAATGCTGATATCTCCAATGATTGCTGCCACACATTTGTCTCATCACTCTAATAGTATTTTATTGATTGTTGATAATCTTCATTTATGACTGAGGAGGTTGAAAAAGGGGGAGGTTGGATTGGGATGGGCAGGGAGGAGGATAAAGTGGAAAACATAGAAATAAATGGTGAATGTAGAGTAAAAAATATTTTTTACTCCAAACAGGCTTTTATTTCGTTTAATGTTCTTTTATAACTTCCCTCATGACAACCCGAGGAGAAGGACCAGAAAAAAAACAAAAAAAAAAACTTGTTTATGGAAACAAGAGTTTTGGGTTTGTTTTAGTTATTTTTTTTTCAGGTTCTAAAAAACACAAATGAAACATAAACTCAACAGTCCGTTTAGAGGAAAACTGCCTTCAAACTTAGGTTGTTTTATCACTTACGCACTAGTATAACAGCAAGTTACAATGATAAATAGATAAAAAATCTATCTGTTTTGTGCTAATCTTGTAAGGAAAATTGAGGGTAAGATAAAAGAGAAGTCACAGGAAGGGGTATCTAGAATGTAGGATGCGGAAGAGGGGGAAAGAGGAAAGGTAATGACAGTGGGTCATACAATCGGTCAACTTTTCTTGGTATTACTCTATTTACTTGTTTAAAGACATTAAATTAGTGAATATTATGAAGGAAAATATGATCAGGAGAGGTTATTCGAGAGTGTAATTATACTTTATGTTAATGTATTATTTTGTTTAATAAAATAGTTTACGGAACATTATTTAATGTGATTATATTTAAATAAGATTATTTAAACATATTAAACTTATTGATATTTGTATCAATTTTTTGCTGCAGGGTATCATTATTTATTAATTTATCATTGGATTGTATCCTGAAGTAATTAATTAATATAAATTCATCCCATTAGTCCCTACAGCATGGTATAGATGTTAATCAAACCAGCCTGATCAATTATTAAGACTCTGAGCCATGTATCATCATATCATCAGTAAAATTTGACACCCTAATGAACTGAATGAAGTAGGGGGGGGGGAGGCTTGCTACAGTTTCATAGAAAGTATAGTTTGTTTATAATATATATGAAAATGAATGATATTTTTTATGAATTTATTATAAAAATGAATGATAATATTTGACACCTAAGAGCAATAGTTTCAAATGTATGCGAAAAGATATATTGTCTCCAAAGACAATTAGGAAGAATAGTGCCAACTGTGTATAGACATAAGGGAACCATAAAGAAAGTAAAAAAAAAACCACAATAAAGCCAACCTAACAGAAAAATATTTACTACTTCAAATAGATACATTACAGAAGCAATTGAAACAAATAAAAGTAATGAATAAAAACAACAAGTGAAAATTGTGAAAGCAGTAGACCGAAAAGTACAAACAGATAATGCAAGACATGTAAATATAAAACAGCAGAGCAATAATATCGATTAGCTTATGTTTCTGAATAACCTTATACAACAAACATCAATCATGCAACAGACATGCAATGTCAGTAAAGAAGAGTATTGTATATTAATTAAATAAAACTTGGTACTTGTTTAATCTTGCTGCCCCCCAACAAGGTTGTTGATTATTTGTGGTACAGGTAGGTAGCACTAGTAGTCCTTAGTTACTTTATATCAACTCAACCATGCTAAGAAGAGTCGCCTAAAAATGCAGGTACCAATCAAAACCATATACTCTCATTTTAAAAGTTAGGCCCCTTATATTATGAAGTTATATAATTCAAATTGCTGTCATGAGATCTTATTAAGCAGGTATTATTGTTGATTGGATGGATTCAGAAAAACAAGTAATTTAACAGTTTCATAGGAATTAAACCAGACTGTAAATTTAATATTCAAAAAAGTTGATTAACATAGGTATGAATAAAAAAACCAGTTACTTTGCTCATATAACAAATAGATCAGTAGAAGTAAAAATCAAACAGTGATACAATAAGAAGGAAGCCTGAGATGAGTAGGAGGTTACCTTAACTAATGGGGTTAGCAAGACTAAACAAGTACCTAAAAACCTGATATTAACACCAATTATACAATGGACAAATGTTTGAAGAAAATTAAAGGACTAACTTTGATTATCTTACAGCATTACAGCAAAATATGACTGGTACGATAACCACAGGGGAAACTAGCCTGGCAAGTAGGCTTCTGTTCCTTTTGCTGGACCAGAGACATTTAGTCCACCTTTTGTGTAATAACAAGAGCAGGAATGACAAGATTTATTTTCCAGGGCTGCTGAGAAATACATATTAACTAACTCAAATTAGAATTGAATCCAAAAGGCTCAGAACTGGTCACTCTGAGGCCCTCACCCCGACGTGCTCAGCCATAATGCCCTTATGCAAAAATCTTACAAGCATGGACCAATTTCTTTTGGCACAGAAAATTAGAATTAATTAATTCCTTAAGTCCAATTCTGCAAAAGTAAATCTTAAAATAAAAATATGAATGAATGAAAAATATGAACAATATGAAAACCCCTTAAACATTTTAAGATATAAGGGTCCTACAAAAATCAAAAATGAACAAAAAATTGATTTCAATTACAAAAATACAATATGTTAAAGAATAAAAAAAAATAAAATAAAAAAATAATTCCCATAAATATGTGAAAAAAATTCTATAGAATTAAAATTTTAATTTTAAACTGAAATTATTTTAAATCTGAATTAAATGCAGGGGTGTTATAACATACCAATTAAAAATTATAACCATAAGTAATTATGAAAAAATATTTAGTTATAACACAAATTCAAATTGTCGAACAGGATTGTTACTTCTCAATGAACCGCTACAAATGTCAAATTTATAATACAATCATGATACAAAAAAATAAAATTTACTAGTATTTCTTTTTTTTTTTTTTTTAATCCAAACCAAATGTCAATGGATATGAAGGAATATCCTGCTATTGCTGCAATGGCACAAATAATTTAAGATCTTTAGGCTGCTGTACCAATCTGGCTGCAATCATTAATTACTTATCACATAGACTATATATTGGGTTGTAAAAAAAGTTCGTAGCGTTTTTTAAGAATATATTTAATTAAAAATTTCAGATACATGTAAATATTTTTAATTGATGATATATGACCCATTTTGATCAATAACTTGTTTCCATCTTTCAGGTAATTTTGTAATTCCGTCCTCCCAGAACTGTTCAGTTTTCTGCGCGATGAACTCGTCTATGTGCTTTTTACAGTCCTCCAGCGAGTTATATTGTTTCCCGTTGAGGGAGTATTGGAGAGACCGGAATAAGTGGTAATCTGTTGGGGCAAGATCTGGTGAATAGGGTGGGTGGGCCATCACATCCCAGCCAAACTCCAACAATTTTTGCCGAGTCTGTAAAGACACGTGAGGACGGGCGTTGTCGTGGTGAAAAACAATACCTTTGCGATTAGCCAATGCTGGACGCTTTTGCTCAACCGCTGCCTTTAATCTTTCCAACTGGGAACAGTATACTGCCGAACCAATGGTCTGGTTGGGTGGGAGGAGCTCATAATAAAGCACACCTTTCCAATCCCACCAAATGCACAGCATAACTTTTTTTGGATGCAATCCGGCTTTTGGAGTCGTTAACGGCAGGTCACTTCGTTTTCCCCAGGATTTTTTTCTCACAGCATTATTGTACAGGACCCATTTTTCAGCCCCAGTAATCAACCTCTTTAAAAATGGATCATTAACATTGCGTTTAAGGAGGGAATCGCTGATGGAAATGCGGTCCAATAAATTCTTTTCCGTCAAAATGTGAGGAACCCATACATCGCTTCGAGAAACATATCCCGCAGCTCCCAAATGATTTGAAACACTTGTATGT
Organism: Aelia acuminata; assembly: GCA_911387785.2. Taxonomy (NCBI): domain Eukaryota; kingdom Metazoa; phylum Arthropoda; class Insecta; order Hemiptera; family Pentatomidae; genus Aelia; species Aelia acuminata. Next base: position 93,407,042 of record OU426980.1, on the reverse strand, counting down.
GATATGCCAAGTGTTTTTGCGATATCCCGGGTCGTATAGTGAGGGTTATCAGTCACTAATTGTTGAATTTGTTCGTCATCAACTGTTGAAGGACGACCAGAGCGCTTGGCGTCTTCCAACGCAAAATTTCCGGTTCTGAACCGAGCAAACCACTTACGGACGGTGCTTTCCCCTACGGCGTCATCTCCATACACGCTGCAAATTTTGTTGACCGTCTGTGCAGCGGATTTTCCTTTTCGGAAATAAAATAGCATTATATGACGAAAATGAATTTTTTCCTCCTGCATTTTGGACTAACACAATACACTTGAACAATAGAAGATCCCGGTTGAAACTGATGCATAAAAGAACGCTATCTAATTCCTTTTTAGGATATGTAAACATTATTGACCATGTAAACAGGATTAACAAACACAGAAAGGATTAAATTAAAATAATGAAAAACGCTACAAACTTTTTTTACAACCCAATAAAAAAAAGAAGCATGAAACCAGCTATATTTCTAAACAATATATTAAGTGGAATACAGTTTTCCCAACATAAATGAGGACGGAGAGGACGATGATCGACCTTCATCACTCAAGCAGTGTTCAAAATGAACTTATTATTATATGATCAATTTTATTTATTTGAGGCCAAAACAGATTTCAGCAAAGCTCTTATTCGATTCTTTATTGAACCCCACTTATATCACATCACTGTTCCAACATTTCAGCAAATTACGCCATTATCAAGGTAACAGTACCTAAAATTACAATACATCTCAAACAATATTCATCAAATTAAAAACAATTAAACAATAATAAAAAATATATGCTTACCCACCTGTTACCATAAAATTCTTTGCAATTAAATAGACTACCTGCCCTTGTCAAATAAAAAAATTTTTCGATAAGAGTCTATCAGTCTTATTTCACCAAAGGATGCAAGTCAAATGGTTATACTAATCCTCATATCTTTTCCAGCATGCAAATTCATTGCTACTTAAATATTTAATTGAAAATCATCAATTAAAACACATTTAAACATTAAGGCAGGTAGCCTATTTAATTACAAAGAATTTTATGGTCACAGGTGGGTAAGCATATATTTTTTATTATTGTTTAATTGTTTTTAATTTGATAAATATTGTTTGAGATGTATTGTGATTTTAGGTATTGTTACCTTTATAATGGCATAATTTGCCGAAACATTGGAACAGTGATGTGATATAAGTGAGATTCAATCAAGGATCGAATAAGAGCTTGACTTATTATTATATTGAAATATATATTTGCTTAATTATTATAGATGAAAATTGTAAAAGACAACAATTAATGTGTTACAAAAATATGCAATAAAAAATGAACAGATTCTGTTGAAAATTTAAACTTGTTGCACCTCTTCCAAAAATCTAAAAAGAAATTTAGGATGCATATGGCTGAAGTGAAGAAACCCTATAACTTTGGTTTGTCCAGAACAACACCATGTAGAGTTATAGCTGTTTTCCTCCGAATTTTCCCACTTTTTGAACACCAACTTTCTTGAAAAATAGGGAAGAATTCAGAGTTCTGAACGTTAGAGAGTGATCCGAAAATTCTTGTGTGTAGTTCAAGGGGTCAGTTGCTTAAGGTATCAATGAGAAATTTTTCTAATAAACAAAAATTAAGAAACAATAATGTAAAAATTTCAGTGTTACAAGATAAGTTAGCTAATTATGGGGCACAGGAGAGCACTAGGTATCTTAAAGTTGGGGGAAAGGGGTTTCTTTAAATATGTGTAAGTCGACAACCATTAATCGCTCTGGATCACCTTTACCTATTTTAACCAAACAAAGCCTTTGATGGAAAACTAATTATTTTTTGTTCGACTTAATGAATATAACATCTACAATAGAAACTGATAAAAGACTGGAATAAGTATGAAGACTAAAAATAAAAAAGTTTTCATGATGAAATTAAAATATATTCTGCCTTTGTAATGCTAAATATGCAATTACCTGCACTTCTTCAAGTCATTATAAGTGTATTAAAAAACTATAACCATGCATTCTACCAGTTCTTGGGCACGCCCACAATATTGAGTAATCACTTTTATGGTTATGTAATCTCTTCTAGTACATAATACCCTTCTGAAACTAAATCCGTGAAATAGCAGAATTTCTGTTGAATTGATAAGTATGCTGTATGTTATAGCAACCCAATGTATTTGGGCAGCATTGTTTTGTTTTTAAAAAAATAAAGCATTTCTCTTAGTATAAGGGTCATTTTCCCAGAAAGGGCGAATCTGAACTTGGAATTCTTGAAATTGAAAATGTCGAATTAATGTCTGGAAAATATTTAGGGATGCTCTTTACATAGCACTGGTTGAACTTCAATGCAAGGTTATAATAGAGCAGGGTGCATTTATTATTTATGAAAAAAAAAAAAAGAAAAAAATCGGAAGACGGGAAAAGAAATGTGCTGGGAGTTCCTTTAAATATATTTTTTCTTGAGTTTTTTTAATTTTTTTTTTTTTTTTTTTTTTTTAAAGATAGCTGACAAAAATCTTAAGTCATCTATCAGCTATTACAAAAATTTTTATGGCTCTCCAGTTTTTTCTCGTTTACTACTTAAATACAGATGCTTTTGAAATAAATGATAGACCATCGGAAACGTCACAACGACTTCTATATGTATAAAGCAACGAGAAAATATAGATGCAATTAGTTTTCGGGTAGAGACAGACGGGACAATGACTCCTGATTTTCATGACCATCCAGTTTTTTCTAGTTATACTACTTAAATACTGCTGCTTTTCGACAAATCGATAGACCGTTGGAAATGCGCCAACGAGTTCTATAAGTAATAAGCAGCAAAAAATTTTAGATACAATTACTTTCCAATTCCGTAGAGGCGGGATAATGACATCAGAATTTGAGAGGTTATCTAGTTTTTTCTCGTTTACTATTTAAATATAGCAGATTTTTGACAAAATGATAGACCGTTCGAAACGTTTCAATGAGCTTTAGAAGTAGAAAGCAAAGAAAACATTTAGAAACAATTAATCTCCGAGTATACTCGAGCAGGAGAAAAACACCCGATATTGTATTGTATGTCCATCCATTTTTTTCTGTTCACTACTTAAATACAGCCATTTTTTTAAACAACGATAGACTGTCAGAAACGTATCAACTTGCTCTAAAAGATGAAAGCAATGAAAAAATTTCGATACAATTACCTTTTAAGTAGCTATGGGCGGGACAATGACACGGGTTGTATGCTGCCTCACGCCGAAGCGCCTACGTTGTTATCCTGACGGTTCCACAGTGACTGAAAACATTTGGCGGCAAAAAGAGTTGTTACCTGAGATGTAATCCTACTTTTAGCCAGAAGCCGCAGTCAGCTGTAAAGGTTAAAACTGCCAAAACACGAAAATACTGCGTAAGCGGGGAAAACCCAAACACCGGGGACAAGTCTTTTCCCTCCTTTGTGTACTATTCTATTATTCTTAAAAATATCGCATACCTCACATTCTAATCTTGAGATGTTTTGAACAGCACCACAGTTATAAAAAATTCAAAAAGCGTCAATGGTCAATTCGTAGACGAACGTAAAGTTTGGAAACTGGAGTTGTGACATGGCGAGGGAAGGAGTTTTCCACTGGTCATATCAAAATTCAACCTTTAATTTTTAATGTTATATGAGTAAAACCCTACGTAGTGGACAGGGCAAGTCACAGAGCCTAATTAGAGGTTGTTTTAATGAACAAAAATCGTGAAGGGGCTTTAGAATCCATCAAGGACAGCGTTTTGCCCATTCTGGGAAAATGACCCATAACCTCGTTTATCTGGACTAACTGGGAGCGAAGGCAATATGGATAATGTGAAAATGTGGGTTCCATAAACAAAATAAATTTTGAAATAAGCGAATTTGAATTTATTATGAAAAATATAAATAATGCCTTTATAAAGATTGCTGAAAAATGTTTTAAAATATAGGTAAATTGAAAAAGAAAACAACTTCTCACATTTTATTTCAAAGAATTGATGTTTGTTTCAAACATGGGTGGCATATATCAAAATGCTTAATTACTATTTCGGTTTCGTCAGCAATATATAAAAATAAAAGTGAGCTTTTAGTGCGATTGTTATTACATATTTGCTATCAGTATAAAAAATTATCTATCTAAACATTTAATAGACTAAAAATGTTTACATATCTGACCCATACAATAAGGAGATCTGGATAAAGAGGGTTTACTGTATGTCCTTCAGTCCTTTGTCAAAACTGAAATTCGGGGAACATAAAAGTAATTATAAATTTTTGCCTCTATAAGAGTTGTCATCAGTGTCAACATCTCTACAGAAACTTTGAATTTTCATTATCTCAGTCCTTTACTTGAACTAAAATGCTAGAAGCTAAGTAAAAACAATATTTTAAGCATATTAGCAAGTTTTTCTTTTTTTTCCAGAAATTAAAAATCTTGTTTAGTTCAAACAAACAACTTCAAAAACTTATTCTTGAGTTTTCTGAGAATACTACGAGTCTAGTACTCACTATTGTACTAGTACTGAAGTACATAAGTGGATTCTAGAAAAGGAGAAATATAATGTTTTGAAAGTGTTGAGATATGTTGGTTAGGTCAAAACGAATCTCAAAGAAAACAAAATATAAATCCTTGCTAAAATTGTGAAAAAAACAAAACAAAAATTAACAACTTTTCCTAAAAAAACAGAACTATAGATAAAAACAGGTACTTATTAACAAAATATTAAGTCCTTTTGGAGTAGCACCAGGTGGTTGTACATGAAAACGTCTCACTATCATCTGCCACATCAAACCCTCGCTACAATCAACTTCTATGGCACTACTAGACTCGAAACTTATTTGCACCGAGATGACTAACTTTCTACTACAGCAACATGGTGATCAACTGTTAATGTTAATTATAGTCACTCACTGATCTTGATGCTGAAGATTCTCAGGTTCTCAAGTCTTAACTTAACACGTTCGGTGCCCAAAACACGCCTGGTGGTTGCACCTGACCTAACCTCAGAGGCCGACGACCCGCCAGGCGGGTGCACCTACCCATTGCCTTCCCGGTTACCTGCATCGGCAGGGGCCTCTCGTTTTTACTTCATTTTACTTTGGGGCCTCTAACAGAGTAGTCGCTGTGTATTGAAAGTGTTGGTTTCTCGAAAACTGTTTTTTTTGCTCTGTGGCAGTGTGTTTTGTGTAGTGCTACGCTTCTTGGAGTACCAGTCCCTTTTACAAGTAAGTTGATTTTTTTTATTTATTAATTTTGATGTTTTGGAAGACTCATACTCGTTTCTCAATTTGTGAACGATTTATATTTATCTTTATGTACTTTTTTTGCATAGTAACGTGATTTTCACAAACATTGATTGTAATTAATTTTATGTATCCTAATTTGTTTTTCAATAAAAAAAATAGTGTATAATTTATATATATTGATGTAATTTATTTATTTAATAAAAATGAATGTAATTTATTTCATTTTTTTATTAAATATTTTTCCTCTACCTTCCAAAGCATCCTTCAATTCTTCCCTTCATCTGTCCATATATCCCTGTGGGATTTATAAAAATTAAAAAAAAAAGGTAATTTAGAAATAATTTTTCATACCACCCAATAAAATAATAAAAAAAAATATATGAACCCCCCCAAAAAATATTTGACATGAATTTTACATTAATTGGGTTATTAAAAGAAAATGCCATTTCTCACATTTAATTAAAAATTACACCCTAAAAACTGATTTTATTATAGAAATCCGAAGGTAAATACGCGGCCCACGACTCGCCTGGTGGGTTGTACATAAAAAATAGTAAATGGTACTTGCACTGATGTTATAATGATTGATTTGATTTATTAAATCAAATTTATAGGTTTTTTTTTATTATTTACAAGAATGAATAAAAAAAACCATTGGGCCCCCGAGGATGTATTCTTATTGTTAGTGGGCATTGAAAGTGTTAAGATGATTCCAGAAAGAAAATTTGAGACATTTGATGTTAGGCAGTATGCAGCTAATATGTGAGCTGAAGACATCACTAGCTGATTGCTATCACCCCACTATCAATCAATATCTCATCAATAAATTTGATATGCTAGGTAGATTAGTGATGTGTAACAATACATATATATATATATATATATATATATATATATATATAGTACAGTTGCTACTATAGACTACTAATGTTTCATTTACATTTAAATAACTCTTACTGTACATATTTAAATGAGTTTTTTAAGTAAATTATGAGATTAAGTAGCAGATTCAAGAGGAATAAGCAATAAATGACTAAATTATGGAATGAAGTGAGAGTTTGTAGGTTTCTAAATAAATATATGAGTAGGTACTGGACCATTAAGTGTAAGGTTTACATTAAAGTTGTTTATACCAACCTGATTCAGGACCAGGGTCTGAAACATTACTACTATTAAATGATGGAAAAGGCCAAGCAAAATCAGCATGTAAATCTTTAAGGGCAGTCACGCAGTGATCAATTATTGCAGCCCTATTACGTTCTCTGGCTAACCATCTGACTAATGGAAAGTCTAAATTAGCAGCCATACAACCTAAATCGTGTAATCTATGGAGACTAAGCAATCGACGGGCATGCCTTTCAATCATGACATCCATGTAAAATTCTTCCGCAGACTTAGTGCTATCTCTGAAATCAAAAAAGCAAAACACTTCATTTAGGTATAAATTAAAAAAAAAAAAATTAAGAGAATTGTGTTATGTAGGGTACTCTAAAATTTTCATGTCTACATCCAAAATAACAGTAAATACAAATTCTGAACACAAATGCAAACATACACACTATCGGATTTAACAGCAGGTACAGATTTCTTTCTTTTAAGGATATTTAAATCAGCAACAGATGTTCTAGAAGTTTTCTCAACATTTTGTATTTTAGGAGTTGTAGTGGTACTAAAACTGCGTCCTCGAGCAACCTAAAAAAAATAATGAAATTGGGATTTTGGTAAAAATGTTTTAAAAAAATAAATACAAAAATTATTGAATTTTTTTTTTTTAAGTTTTTCATGTACAGCAAATAACCAAATAATATGGTGTAAAACTAAATATTCAAACTTAAAACTTCCAAGAACAGCTGATAGCAGATTCTCTAGACTGTTTCTACTGCTCGCTATGCAATAATGGAGAGATGATTAGTGGACATCTCGAAGTACGTCCACCACTTGAGAACATTAAGTCTAGTCTTAATGGTAATCACAGCATATATTTTAGAAAAGCAAAACTGTATTGCAAGGAAAGGAATGGTTCTATATATTACAGGAAAAATATACTACAATCGATCAAATATAGAAAATAAGTTTTAGCATTCATGAAATTCCTATTATTAGTAGAAATTATGATATGCAAAGTCTGCCTTAATTAAAATGGAACAACTACCCTTGAGAAGGTATTAAAAGAGGGGAGGGAAGCTGTACAAATTAATTTTGCTGTTATGAGGTTGAGTGAAAAACTTTTTTCAATTACGCATATGTTTTTGAGTCAAATGAGAACCTTTCAATGACCATACAGTCAATAGTTTGAAAAATATTACAGAGATGAAAAAGCACATTTTGCGGCAGAATGATATTACAGCTAACAAAATGATTAGTGAGTAAATATGCTAATTTTCTCATGGTAACCACACACACACACACACATATATATATATATATATATATATATAGAATTTTTTTTTTAAATATTTTTTATTAGAATTTTTATAAAGATTGGCCTTGACTCGGATTTGAACCCGGATTTCCTTATCACAAGTAAGGCACTCTTGCCAAAAATCACGGCAAACAACAGTTCAAATCCCGGCCAAGGCCAATCTTTCCTCTTTTATAAAAAATATTTAAAAATTACAATGAGAATTTTAATGTCATCATGAAAAGAAAAAGAATGAATTCATATATGATATACATATATATTAGTTTATGTCATATTTTCAAAAAAAAATCTAATGTATCATCAGGGTAATTTAAGGGTCTCCTTTGATTCAAAACCATTAAAACATTCGCCCTACTTACTGCGACTCACCCCCTACTCCTTTAATTTGGGCAAATCAAACTCTGCATACTACTAATAGTTTTAATTTCCTACTAATTATAGTTATGAATGCACAGATTTCATTCTAAATTTTGTTTATTTTTCCTAAACAAAGAAGCCAATGCAATTTTGTAAAATGAATGAAAATCCTATCGGTTCGAATTGAGGGAAACGTAATTTCTTGATTATTTTAACAATAGGTACTGTGTAAATCAAAAATTATTTGGTAAAAAATATCCAGGACTCAGACCTGATGAGACAACCATCACCTATAGGGTGAAATGATTCATACATACGGAAGGTTACTACAACTTAAATATTAAGCATACTTACATGCATTGTGCCGAGAACTAAGGAGAGATCTTCCTCATTGCCATTAACAGGAGGCGTATGGGGAATTTTAGATGGCACAACTATGGGAACACGAGAACATTCAACATCGTTAGGATCTGGAAAAAAAAAATCATAGATGTGTGTATATGTGTGTGCGTTTGCGTGTGTGTATGTGTGTGTGTGTGTGTGTGTGTGTGTGTGTGTGTGTGTGTGTGTGTGTGTGTGTGTGTACGTGCGCGTGCACGTGCATGTGCGTGTGTGTATGTGTTTATTTGTGAGAGTGTGTTTTAATAGGGTTCTTGAGATTTTCAATAAAGTTACAACTATATTATGGCGACATTTCTAGACTATGTTGCTCTCATAATCATGCCTTACAGTAAACAAACAGTATACTGAAGGATAATGCTAAATAAACCACATAGACGAACAGAGACTAACTAACTATGAAACCATAATATAATTGTTACTTTATGGACTGAATTTCAAAAGCCCTATTAAAACATTTTATAACTGTTCCGCGTTCGCTCCATTAAGGTTGCAAGATTATCTCAAGCCGCTGCTGCACACTCACAGGTGGGCAAGTAACTAGTGCTATACGTCGGACTTAAAGCACTTAAGAGACTGGACCTTGCGTTGCATCCACATAAAGCCTTTACCTGTTAATATTTTTTCTCATCTTCTTCAGTTCAGCATGGAGTAGAAGAAAGAAGTTGCCCCATGGGGATGCCTGCGGCGGAGAATGAAGCATTTATTGTCAGGCCTAATATTTATCGTTGAACTATAAGTTATTTGCAAATTTAATTTGGCGGCATGATCGCCCACCACCCAACGTTTATTCATCGTTCTCATCGTCTCCACGATGATCAATTTCATCAGTAAAATCCAGAAATTCCATAAAAATACTTCAACCAAAATTTTCCAAATTTTTTACTAACATACTAACAAATATTGTCCCCATTTATTAAATTCTATTCCCCTTTCAACATTGTAAATTTAAAAAAAAAGAGTTTTTTTAAATTTCATTTAAATCGAGGTTAATACATACAGTCTACTTAGATTTATATTCAGACACTTTCAACCAGCTATACAGATTTTGAGCTCTGACAGTCTGCTGGGAGCCAAAATCGAACAATAACAACAGTTAAGAAAAAAAAAAAAAAAAAAAAAAATATATATATATATATATATATATCTATATATATATATATACATATATATGTATATACGCCTTTTCTCAGTAAGGTTTCAGCTTTCAAAGGGTGTTTTGAGTTCTGAGCTTAGAGTTTTCAGACCCCAGTTACAGCTGTTTATTGATCAAGGTAAATTATTCTTTATATCTATCAAAATATTTTACATTTAAAATGTTCAAAAATATCATTTATAAATAATTGTGAACATTTTGGTGTTGAAAAAATTATTTTTTTTTCAGATTTATCAAAAATATTTTAAAAAAGAGAATAATTATACTTACATGGAGAGTGAGATGAATGTATATGGATTCGGATATAAGTCTTTTTTCATGGTTAGGAACTGTAGCGAGGATAGAGGTTTTATCAAAATCGAAGGAATGGTTAAGGCTTAAGGCGTGTTCTGAGAGTTTGGACGCGGATAGGTTACGGGACGTTATGGAGTATTTATGTTGGGAAATGCGAGTTTTAAAGTGGTTTTTGGTTTCTCAGATATAAGCTGAATTACAATTGGTGGTTGAACATGGGACCCGGTAAATAATATTGGATTGGTATTGTATAGGAATGGGATCTTTAAGGTTGGAAAAAATGTGGGAAAGTTTATTGAGTGGCTTAAGGCCGCAACGTAGGGAAGGGATTGAGGTTGTTAAAGATTTTTGTATTTTGTGCACACAGCACAGCCTCTCCCCTCCTATATAGGTCTCTCCCTTATATCCCTATGCTCACAGACACCTATGCTCAATTTTTTTATGCTGTTAAATATGCCACTATTTATTCTTGTAACCAATGTTATGTATTTGTGTAAAGTTATTTTATGTAAACCAATCCTAACCCTCCTTGCGGCGCACACTTTTTTGCTGATATTCCCCCCCCCCCTCCTACAAATCTTACCTTCTTTCGACCCTTCCAGCCCTCACTCTGGCCGTGACATCCATACCTGTCATAAGGTAAGCTCCTTCATTTACTATATTTATAATCCATCATATATTAATCCATCTTCAACTCTGCCCCATTTTGCCACCATATCTACCCATAGTACACCATTCTCATAACATATCCACTACTATGTACCTTACCCCATCTTATCACACCACCTATATTATCAGTATCAACTGCATCAGTGTTAACAGTATCAGTGTCAATAACCATATTACACCATGTGTATATAAATTATATGCTTAACCTTAAGTTTACATTCATTTATATCTTATATAGTCAGTTCATATTCTTTGTTTTTTTTTGTTTTCATATTTTTTTATATTTTATCTAGCCAGTTCATATTCTTTGTCCTAATTACTCATGTTGTTGTCTGTGTCTTATTTATTTAGCCCTGACGAAGACCTGCATAGTTGGGTCGAAACGTCGGCAACAATAAAATAGTTTTATACTATTTTGTATTTTATTGACTGCCTCCCCGGACTATTTTCTACCTAATTCTATATCCGGTCAACTATAATCTATCCAATACTATAAAGATTCATATTTAGGCAAACACAACATTTAAGTTGTGGAAAAGTGCCTTATTTTGAAAAACTTACAAGGAATCACAAATCTTAAATATTTCATTCAAAAAATGGAAGACAATAAAAATGTTCTTGACAACCATTAAGTTTAGAAGTCTAGAACCAATAGCAAGTAAATGGCTAACCATAAAAGAGTGAAGTTGAATAAATCTAAATATGTGGTCTTTCATCCTCAGCACAATTCTGCCTTGTCCCCATCAGGATATTGATCTGTTGGAAAGAGTTCAGAGAAGGATGACCAAGCTTTCACCTTCTACTTCTCATTTTAACAACGAAGCACGTCTGGCTACTCTTAATATATCATCTTTACAGCAATGAAGGATTAGGAGTGATCTCATTGAAACCTACTCCATTGAGACTATCCGGTTTGTTGAATATCTTTTTGTCTGTGTTCCATCTCAACAGCTTTGTGGGCGTAGTCTAAAACTTTTTGTTCCCTGCAGGAGTATTGTGCTGTATAAGAGTTTTGTTTTTTCATTGTGAATTATGAGTTGGAATTCCCTACCAGCTGAAATTTTTTATACTCCTTCCACAAATGATATGACACCATGTCAAAAAATATAATTATTGCCTTGGTAATAATTATCTTTATTTTCATGTTTATTTTTAACCTATTTATATTTTACTTCTATATATACTCCTATTCTTAAATTGTTTTTTTCTATTCAATTGATAATGAAAGCCATCATCTTACCTCTTGGTTTTTCACTATCTTGCACTGACCATACAAAATCAAATGAAAACTGAGAAAAAAGAACCGGTCTAAAGGAAAAATACCCCATGAATAGGAAGAGAAATTTTGGTAAAAGTTTCCCGATACTCATTCTGGGCGTGGCCTATTTTGAGAGGTTATGTTACCAATATTTAAGGGGACTCCCATCCCGTGCTTTCCAGTTATAAGTGCCTTGAATAGCTTTATTAGATCCCAGCTTTCGACTCCTGGTCGCTACACACGCTCTTCACCAATAAATAAACCCCCAAACGGCTCCTTTTCAGTAGAGATCAGGGCCAAACTAAACACTGCACACTCCTTCACCAAAACATCAGCCAAGGTAGCAGCCTCTTGGTTAGGGGACAGCATATGCTTCCACCCACTTGGAAAAACAGTCCACGATTACAAAAACGTGCTTATTTCCAGCTTCACTTTCTGGGAATGGTCCTAATATGTCCAAGGCTACCCTCTTGAAGGGGCTCCCCGCAATATACTGTTGCATCCGAGCGCAGCGTTAGCGAGCTGGTCCGTTGCTTGCAGAGCAGGTGTTACATTTACGGCACCAATCCTTAACATCCTCAGAGCAGTTAACCCAGTAGAACCTTTCGCGTACTTTCTGGAGTTTTTTCGTCACACCAAGGTGTCCTCCTGACATTTCATCATGTAGCAGACGAAGTACCTCTGGCACACAGGTCCTCGGTATCAGATGCTGCTTCCTGGATAGGCTGCTGTCTAGGTTTTCCACAACCCTCTTTAGCAAGCCGTCTTCTATTACAAGGGAGTTCCACTGTGCCCAGTACGCCTTTAAAATAGGTGAGAATGGTGCTACCTCTTGCCAAGTCGGGCGGTGATTGGCTAGTTTCCAGTCCCATATCATTTTCAACTCAGGATCATTTTCTTGTCGGTCCCAGATTGTGACAGGTGTCCATTCTTCGCTAACTACTCCAACGAGGCGGAGGTTGGCCTCCTTTTGTTCAATTCGGCTACAGTGGGAGCAATTAGGTGGGCATGGTCGTCTAGGCAGGGCATCTGCATTGCGGTGTCTTACACCTGGTCTGTGTTCAATTTCAATGTCGTATTCCTGGAGTTTTTGTAGCCATCTGGATACTTGGCCCTCAGGATTCCTGAAATTTAACAGCCACTTCAAGCTTGCATGGTCAGTCCTCAACAAAAACCTCGTATCATACAAGTATTTGTAGAAATGGTCAACAGACTTAACGACAGCCAGGAGTTCCCGCCTGGTTACACAATAATTACGCTCAGGTTTTGATAGCGTCTGGCTGAAGTATCCGATAACCCATTCCTGGCCCTCCTGCAGTTGTAATAAAACCCCGCCAATGCCTTCTTCGCTGGCGTCTGTATCTAGGATGAATTTGCCTCCTGGAACTGGGTAACCCAAGATTGGAGCCGAGGTCAACCATTCCTTCAGGGCGTCAAACGCTTCTTGACACTCGTTGTTCAAGCTGAAAGCTCTACCCTCTTCAGTCAATCGACTCAGAGGCTTCGCAATATCTCCAAACTTCCTTACATACCGGCGGTAGTAGGAACAAAGGACCAGGAAACTTCGAATCTGCTGCTTATTGACAGGGGTAGGCCATTGCTGGACTACCTGAATTTTTGCAGGGTCCACCGCAACTCCTTCTCCACTGACGATGTGTCCTAAATAGGCTACCTTTGTTTGAAAAATATGACACTTCTTTGTGTTTAACGTCAAATTGGCCGCTTTAAGCCTATTGAAAACCTCTTCAAGATTTGACAGGTGTTCCTCAAATGTCCGGCCAACCACTATGACATCATCGAGGTACACGAGGCATATCTTCCAGGACAAACCTCTCAGAATGTTCTCTATCAGGCGTTCAAAGGTCGCAGGAGCGTTGCAGAGGCCGAACGGTAAAATTGTGAACTGCCATAGTCCTGACCCAGTGGTAAACGGTACAGGTAAACAGTCTGGATCCTGCTAAAGCGTCAAGGGCGTCATCAATCCTCGGCAATGGGTAGCTTTCCTTCTTCGTCACATCGTTAAGCTTCCGGTAATCGACGCAGAAGCAGGTCGTTACATCCTTCTTCTTTAAGAGCACTACCGGAGAAGCCCATGGACTATTCGACGGCTCCACCACTCCGTCTCTCACCATCTCTTGAAGAGCATTTTCAGCCTCTTGCTTCTTGACTTGGGGAAGTCGCCGCGTAGCTTGACGAATAGGGCGTGCATCACCAGTATCGATTCTATAATGCACCACGCTTGTTCTACCTGGCTTTCCGGATTCCGAGCCAAAGACAGAGCGATAGCGATTCACAAGGTCCTTGACTTTCTCCTTTTCCTTTCTTGACAGCGACGGATCAAGGCCTTCTAACATTGTTTGGAGATTTTCATTAGTTTGCTCCTTCTTTGTAGACGCCTGAAGCATCATGGAGGTTACAGGCTCTAAACTTCCCACCTTAGTGCCCTTCTTGATAGTGACCGGATAGTCGTTGATATTGTAAAGAGGTATAGGAACCTTATCAGAAGGTATTACGAGCGCCTTCCCAACAAGGATACCTTTCCCCACCTCCTGGTCACGATTTCTTGGCTCAAGTAAGACAGGATGCCTAGGCTGATCCGTGAGGGTTGAAGAATCAAGACGAGCAACTACGATAGTCAAATCTAGCAGGAAGTTCCACGTCTTCACCTAAGGTGACTTCTAAGCTGGCCAATTCTCGATTATGCATAAAAAGTTCCTCCCCCCTAACATTTACGACTTGCCGTTTTAGGTCTATTTGGAAACCCCATGCGTTCATTATGTCCATTCCGAGAATCACTCCTTCGATGTCAGCTACTAGAGCTGAGTGCGAGACACAGTTTGAACCCCACTGTATCCTTACCTCTGCTTCTCCGAATACTTTGGGCTACTTCTCCTATAGCGGTCCTCAGTCACCACCTGGAGGGCGACAGCCTTTTATCACCAACTACATTCGGGCCGACGATGGTCTTCGTAGCACCGGTGTCTACCATGGTAACACCATAACATGGTGTATCCCGTGCTGTTGATGATGCCATCCACATATAAACTATCGGTTCTGTGCCCCAATGAGGCTACAACCACAAGGGGAGGGTCTTGAAGACGTTGGATCGATGTCGCCCTCCAGGAGTCGACCCGTCTTAGTTTCCCTGTGGCTTAGGCGCGTCAGAAGCGGTCCGCTTCTTGCAGGCACTCCTAACGTGCCCGAGCTCCCCACAGCTCCAACAGCGTACCAGTCTCGTTTTCCTGGACTCCAAAGCCTTCGCAACTTTCAGAACCACGTCTCCAAAATTTTTACGGTTCTCTGACTCCTGCTGACACTCCTCTGTGTCGGTACTGTTCATGGCTCGGACACGTGCATGGCTGCGAGAAGCCTCCGTAGCCGCTTCAAATTCCTGTGCTGTGGATAGAGCGTCTATTAGTAATTTAGGGCGAGTCAGACATACCGCTCTCTGTCCTCCAAGTCCCTCAAGCCGTCGTCGAACGCTTGGACTGCTAAGCAGTCTAACAAACTGTCTGGGGCTGTTGGATAAGCCAGTCTTACCATCCTGGCAACGTCCGCTTCGAACTCTTGAATAGTCTCGGCCTGTAGTGTCTAAATCCAGCTCTTCTAATTCTCTCTGCAGCTCCGTAACTTTAAGTTCTCCAATTCGTTTGCCTGGCATTTTTTTCTTCTTCTTCAACCCCACACCTGACCAGTTGTAACACTTATGTGGGTAACAAATATTTATTAAACAAAAATATACAGTTATCAGTTCCAACGAATTAATAAAATTTAAACACTTACACAAAATGGTTACAAAAATGTTAACATTATAACACACAATCATATGACTTGAGCTACACAGTCAAGACACAGACTTCAACTAACTCGTTCAGTCACTGCTCCTTATATATAATCGTAAATAGTCAGGCCTGGAATGTTCCAGAACAATGTGGGCAGTTCTACGCCAGCCTGGACTAGGCACGAAAGATTTAGACCCAAACAGTTCGTTTCAACCGCTTATTTTGTTCCAACAAATGGTTTTGGATTTGAAATCATATGCTTTTTTTATTACTTTCACTTACCTATATATGAAATATATAGTAAGTGGAAGTATTGCGATCGTGAAAATTTTCGACTTCCGGTTTTCAACGGAAATACACGTTTTGGGACCCCCTGAGTCGAAATAACCAAGTCCCGCGAAATGGTCTGTGTGTGTGTGTGTGTGTATGTGAACAGACTAGCTCAAAAACTATAAACCGTGGGAACCTGAAATTGGGTATTTAGTGTAGGTATATGCCCGCGATGTGACAGCAAAATTTTCATCAAAATTGCTCAAAGGGAGGGGGTACTTTATTTATTAACTTTTTACGTTTTTTTCGATTTTCTCAAAAACGGCTCTAACGATTTTGATTAAACTGAGTATTTGATCGATTTATATGCCCGAAATATGACTGTAAAAATTTCATCAAAATTGATTAACCGGAGGGGGGACTTTACTTAATAAATTTTGTATCATTTTCACGTGTTTTTTTTATTTACTCAAAAACGGTTTTAACGATTTTGATCAAACTTGGTATTTGATGTATTTATATGCCCGAGATGTGACTGTAAAAATTTCATCAAAATTGATCTACGGGAGGGGGGACTTTACTTAATAAATTTTGTACCATTTTCACATGTTTTTTTTATTTACTCAAAAACGGTTTTAACGATTTTGATCAAACTTGGTATTTGATGTATTTATATGCCCGAGATATGACTGTAAAAATTTCATCAAAATTGATCTATGGGAGGGGGGACTTTACTTAATAAATTTTGTATCATTTTCACAGGTTTTTTTATTTACTCAAAAATGGCTTTAACGATTAACAAAAATAAGATATGAATGTAGAAAAATGTGTGACTTTGGGAAATGATTATTAGCAAAACACGTCAATTTCTAATCTAAGTAAGTTGGTAAGTGAAAGTTGTGTGTTGCGCGCACGCACCAGATTTTTTATTTAACGATTTAACGTTACAGTAGTAATTGAAAAATGTTGTAGAGGTGCAATAAACTGATGAATTAGCTCTGTGCACCAATTTGCCCACCAATCACCCTCATAATCTAGTTAGTCAGAGAGATAGCACAGTAGCAAGGTGAATCAGCGCACTACATCTCACAAACTCACTCCACAGCACCAATCTAAGAAATAACCAAGACTGGAAGGTAACGCACCATGCTTAGTAAGCACGACGTTTTTATCTCAAATTGTTGAGATAAAAATGGTGAAAATCAGAAAGGATTACAAACAAAAAAACTTCCAAATTTAAATTCCTTAATTCCCTAAATAAAAAAAAACAAAACAAAACAAAAAACCCTATTTTTGATATAGAGGAAACAAAAAATTCATCAAAAATTGGAACATTCTACTGAATTTCGCATACATGTTTTGGTTGATTATCTAAAATAATGAACATAAACAAAAATTCATATCTCACCCAGGAAATGAATTACTTTTATTTATTTTAATATTATATTACTATTAGATCTCTGAATAATATTCACTTGGAATAACTATTAGTTTTAATTCCATTTTCAGCAATTTATTTTAAATTCAAGTATATATTGTAATGAAATAAAGCTATGTATCAAAATTATTTGCAAATAACATACCGATTGCTTTAAGAAACCTAACTAGATCCTTTGAAAGTTCCCATTTAGAACTGTTTAGTGTTGAATCAAGAAGCATAGTAGCAAAATGACGACTAACTGATGAAGACTCTAAATTCTAAAACAAAAATGAAATATGTAAAAGGTAATATATTGAAAACTTGATAAATAGTAAAGGAATATTTTCAAATTAGGTAACTTCACAACTTAGAGTGTAACATTATTCCAAAATAAGAATCACTTCTTTTATTCCAATTTCATTAAGTAACTATTCCCAAGTTTATTCACAGGTTAGTAACTCCACTAGTTTTTGTTAATGTTATAAAAAAAAAAATATTTACGTTTTGGAGTGATGTTACCAACTAGATTGAAGGTTTTAAATTTTAAAGCAATAACCTGAAACTAACCTGCAATATAATTAAATATGAAGCTGCTGTTTCAAGCTGATTGGCAACTAAACATTTCTGAAATAATTGAGTTGGTTTTCCAGCAACTGAAAAAAGATATGGCCAGAGGGCTATTTCTGTTTTACGAGCACACTGCACAACAGTATCAAGATACACAGGAAATTCTTGAATAAATTCTATTACACTAGGCAGCTGAGCATCAGGAATAGGATCTTTGCTAGTGGCTTCTTCCTCTAAAACCTCAAATATAAATGAGATCAAATAAAAATCAAAATAAAAATGACTTAAAGTTAACAACAAAATATTGTATGAAAATGTTTCTTGTCCCCTGAATTTCATAGAGGGGGAAAAAACAGATTAACACCACTACACAAAATACAGAAAAACTAAACCTAAAATACAAAAAATAACCAAAATGAAAAACTAGGCATAGTTAGGTCCTAACAAACATAAATCAAACATCCTTATGAAATTATTAATCATATTGTTTTATATCTTACCTCATGGAGTAGTAGCTCCAAAGAATGAGGGAAATATGGAAGTGATGTACAACAACGAGCTATTTCCCAAGCATGAAAACCCAAATTACGTCGTATCAACTGACGCAGAATATGATGCAAATAAACTTGACTCTACAAAATTAAAAGTTTTCCGATAGCACACATTCATAATCATTAGATATTTCAAAAAACGAAACACAGATTAATTAATTTAAATATAATTTAACTGAATAAATATTTATTAACATGTTTAAAAGGTGAAATATAGAAAAGATATTTTCCAATAGATATCAAGGATTTTTAACATAACATTTAAAAGATTGATGAGGATCTTCACATGAAGAAAATTAAAAAAGTGAGCATCAAATACCTTTTATTCATTGATTAATAATCAAGAAATGACAGTAGTTCTCTAAAAGTATGAGAACTGAAACTAAATAAAAATTAGTATCATAAAGGGAAGGCATGGTGCTATGGGGTAGCTTGAATGAGGATAGACCGAGAGGGGTGATTCCTCACTCTGCCCGCCTAGAATGCTGCTTCTACTTTCTTTATGTATTCTGTGTTCCAAACAGAACCTCCTCTTTTCTAAATGTCAGTCTTTCTATCCTCTCATGACCTGATTCAAATATCATACTACACACACTTCACATCTGCCTCCTCTAATTCTCCTATCCTTTCTTACTTTTCTCCGGGAATACCGTTTAATTATAATGACTTTTTTCCGCTCCCTATCCAAGCCTTTTTGGCTATGTTTACAGTTTTCCTGAACTCGGGTGATTAATGCTGAGATGTGAAAAGGTCCCTGGCAAGTTGTTATCACATTGCGGTCAGGGGAAACCTGCTCAGCCACCCTGCCCACTTAATAATGATAATGAATAATGATGACTTTTTTTTCCCAACATATCTTCTTCAGATTTTTCATCTACCCTATAGAATACATACTAATTCTACTGACTCAGGTAGCATTCCCATAATTTTAATCAAACTATGCCTCACTGAAAGTCATTCAGTGCTTTTCATTTACAATTTCTGTTTTATGAATCCAGTATTCCTGGCTACTCCATGCAATCTGCCCTTAGTCTCACCAGTGATGTTAAATTCCAATCTTCTACAGATGATAGAAAATTTACTCTTGATGTACTCCCGGACTTCTCTAAATCGTTTGATTCAATTTTCCATTTCATTCCTTTTTCAAAATTTAACTCATTATACTTCTCCAATAACTGTCTTTTGCATTCAATCTGTCCTCTTATAATGCAGAACTACTACTTACATTTATTAGATCTTTGTGAGAAATTATTTTGGTTCTGAAACCATTAATGCAAAATGAGACAGAGTTTAGCAAATTTCAAACTGTTGGGTTCATTTAAAAGAAATGAAAATAGCAAAAAAAGCAATGTTTTTCACTAGGATTTCTAACAACTGTAATAAAAGAAACTCTGAAAAATGAAACTGCACAACTTACTGTTCTTTCAAGAACACAAAAAGGAAGAGAAAATGGAGAATTCGCATCTGAGGTATACAGAAGAGTATCATTTTCTGCTCCTAGTAAGATAGCATCTTCAAATAGAATAGCTACAAACAAATTTTAATGTTAATAAGATTCTAAAAAACGTAAATAAATTAAACAATGTTAACTGAACAACAAACCTAATGGATATATTTTCAATTGAAATGGAAGCATGATCCTTTTTGACATAAACGTATGAGCATTATCACCATGTCTAGGAAATAATGGTAACCAAACTCTCATTCCATGAGCACCACAATACAGCCACAATGCTTCAGTTAAGTGAGGTTTATTTTTACAAAAGTTCATGGGAGACCAGACATTTTCCACACACGATGCCAAAACAGTAGGAGCTTGTAATATCTGTGATTGCTGTAAATAAATACAAACATTATTTCATTTAACTGTAATCAATTTTCCATTCTCTTACAAGTTATTCAATAGATTAAATAATACATAATAAGGATTTAAACTTCAACATAAATGCTATACAAAAAAAATATTGCCAACGTATTGTTCAGGATCCTAGTCAAAGTTCAATTTTATTTAATCATATAATCAGATTAATTATTTTAATTAAAATACAAAATTATAGACAAAAATCTGGTGCGATGCGCGGAACACACAACTTTCACTTACCAACTTACTTAGATTAGAAATCAACATGTTTAATAAATAGGTAAAATCCATTCCTCAACTTCACACATTTATTTACTTAGTTTTGTTTGTCTCCATAAGTCATAGGAGCATTATAATTTGTATTACAAAACTTTAAAGTTCTCAGTACTTTCCAATTCATTATCATCCTATCCAAAAAAATCCTAATTTCATCAACAGTCGATTTTTTTTTTTTTTTTTTTTTTTTTTTTTTTACTGCTTCCTTATTTTTTTACTGCGAGTTGCTTTTTGTAAATGTACTGTTAAGGCGTATCAATCAATAGAATTTGTATTTACGGCTCATAGAGTAAATTAAAACTTAATTTCCAAATGTTTTTCTCTTATGCCTTTCCAGAAACTGAGAACGATCACTGTTCCTCTAAAACCACTTTATATTGAATTCAGAAATTTATTATGGAACTAAAACTAAAACTAAAATATAATTAATTAAAGATTATCTTGTACTATATTTTTTCACACCATAAATTGCTTTATAAATGATTTATAGTGAGAGTGGCTAAAAGAAAGAAGTGGGAGGAATTCGGCCAAAGCCTGCAAAATGACTATAATGAAAACGTCAAAAAGTTTTGGAAAAAGGTGAAAGCAATGAAGGGAAAGAAAAGTAAGCCAATAAGAAATATAAAAGATGAGAGGGGGAGATTGCTCACTAATGATGAGGATATCTTGGAGAGATGGAGACGCCACTACTCTGAGGCTTTTTCAGGGAATGCAGAAGACTCAATGCCAAGTGGGAATTCAGAAGATGAGGTGAATGAGGTGAGGGAGGATGAGGTTGAAGACGCAATTGAAAGGATAAAACTTGGCAAGGCAGCTGGCAAAGACGGTAAAACACCCGAGCTCATCAAATTTGGTGGCACTACAGCACCTCTTCCAGAAAATATATACTTATAAAGTTATCCCTACAGAATGGGAATACAACATAATAATTCCTATTCATAAGAAAGGAAGTACAAGTGAATGTGGGAACTATCGACCTATCTGTCTTTCGCAGGTTGTATACAAACTATACACCTCAATATTAGAAAAAAGACTGAGGGTACTGATAGAGCAGAATTTAGAAGAGGAGCAATCTGCTTTCCGACCACAACGCCAAACCCAAGATCACATATATTCTTTAAGAACAATTATTGACAAGTCTTGGGATCGAAGTAAGAGTGTCTTCTTGGCATTCCTAGACCTAAGAGCTGCCTTTGACTCTGTTCCTAGGCAAGAGATATGGAATTCCCTTTCCAATAAGAATATACCACAAGGATTAATCGATGCAATAAAATCCGCATACCATATGTCCAAAGGAATAATTAGAATCAATGGGAGAGAGTCGGAGATGTTTGAAATGAAGAAATGAGTGAAACAAGGCGACAGTCTAAGTCCACTCCTATTCATTATATTCATGGACAAAATCCTGAAGATATGTAAACCAAGGACAGCTCGCACTACTGTTGGTAAATGGAATATGAGGACGATACTGGCGCAAGTGATGGTGTTTGCAGACGACATCGTCCTCATAGCGGATTCTGAAGAACGATTACAAGAGGCAGTGACAGAATGGGAGGCGGAGTTGGAAAGGAAGGGGATGACTATCAATGTCGGAAAGAGCAAAATAATGCATGTAGGCAGGGAGCAGGAAGTTGTCGAAATACGATGCAAAGGGGATATAATGGAAATGGTGGACGACTACACTTACCTGGGGACAGTGATAAGTAGGAATGGAAGATTGGACCAGGAAATCTCCAATCGAATAAAAAAGGCAAATAGTATCTACTATCAACTTAGTAACACCATAATAGGTAAAAGAGAAGTAGAGAAAAACGTTAAAATGCACATTTTTAAAGCCGTTTATCTGCCTACCCTATTATACGGTAGTGAAAGTTGGACTCCATTAGAAAAACACCTTAGTCGATTGACAGCTACTGAAATGAAATATCTCCGAAGAGTGGCTGGTCGAACAAGGAGAGATCGAATCAGAAATGAGCGTACAAGAGAAGATCTCGGAGTTGCTCCCCTGAAAGATACTCTTGAAAAAAAACATCTTCGATGGTTTGGACACCTCTGCCGGATGGACGAGAACCGTGATCCCCGAAAATTCTTCGAAGCTGTGCCCATAGGGAAACGACCAAGAAGGCAGTGGATAGACCACATTAGTAGAATTGGCCAAAAGCGAAACAAGCCACTAAATGTAATGAAGGCTATGGCACGAGATCAAGAGGCTTGGCATGCATGGACCGAGGCACCTCCACGCTGAAAGGCACTACGGGGGAAGAAGAAGAAGAAGAAGAAGAAATTGCTTTAAATCATTTGAGTATCACGTATTTACTCTCTAAAGTACTCAATTTTTTTATTGTTAAATAAAAGTTTTTATTTGTGATAATAAGGTATTGCAAGCAAAATAATCCATCGTGTCTGATTTCCTAATTCTCTATTTAGTTTTTGAAAACTTCATTTAGTTTATATGAAACAAATAATTTCCCTTTCCCATGAGCAGAATGTCTTTAGTTACTTATAAACAGTGGTCGGTCATTAAAGGCGTACTGATCAATTTTGATGAAATTTTTGCTGTCATATCGCGGGCATATATGTACATCAAATACCAAGTTTCAGGTTAGTACGGTTTATAGTTTTTGAGGTAGTCTTTTCATACACACAAACAGACCATTTCACGGGATTTGGTTATTTGGACTCAGGGGACCTCAAAATGTGTATTCCGTTGAAAAACAGAAGTCGAAATTTTTCACAATCACAATACTTTCCCTTACTATATATTTCATAAATAGCTAAGTGAAAGTAACAATTATTTTATTGACCATTCTTTATTTAATAAGACGGAAAAATTATATTTCGAATTCACAAACAATGTGGAAGGTAATAACAAAACTTGTCTTTAAATTACCGAGTCCACTTTCATGCGGGTTTGCCTAACCTGTTTCTTGCCGTCGGGAACACGTAGTTTTGGAACAACATTAATTTACAGATTTCTCATCTTTACAGACAAACACAGGTGGTCTGGAAAATGTTTGATCAACGAATTGTGTAGCAGATCCCTGGAAAATGTATGTCGCTTGAATTCCTTAACAAGCTAGAAATTTCTTTATTATGCATGGCAGTGGAGGGGTGCATCTGACCATAAACAGGTCCAACATCATGACCATTACAGAAAAAGTTGTTGGAAGTGTGGAACAGACAGTTCCCTCCCCCCATACTAATGGCCCCATTAAAACATATTCAATGGCGGATCCGGGCCAAAAAACTACAGATGATCTGGAAAAAAAAATCGCGTTTATATTTTATTCACCCTCATATCAATTCAAAATACTTTTCTTCCAGAAAAACAACCTACCTATAAGTAATTTCATCTACATTCATTAAGTTAAAATAAAATCTTCTGTTGCAATAAAACAGATCAAGTAAAATAAAAAAGAGTGAGTAGGCTTACAGCATGGTCATCCTGTTGATTAACCATCAGTAGACGTCCAGAAACATTGATAACAAAATTATTTCTTTGGGAAAGGTTTATCCGTGATGGCTCGATCCTTAAAGATGTTAAAGTGAGAGCAACAAAACAAGCTGGATGGACACATAAAGCTGACATATCAATAGCTTGAATACAAGTCAATTCGACATTTTCACCTTGAAAAAATAAAAATAAAATATATATATATATATATATTTATATATACACACAATAATAGCCATTTACACAATTTAGGAATAAATATGAAAGTTTTTAATTTAATTTAAATGTGCCACAAGATAATGTCAGCATGGTGCATATTTTTAAATAAGCTAATAACACAAAAGATCTTCAAAATTAAACAAGAGATAGAAGCGAGAATCAGTTTATGAATAATCATGATATTCAAATACCTAGTTAAATATGGTGTATAATAATATTAATGAAGCAATAAACTAACCAAATTACTGCAATAAAACACTTAATATGAAGCCAAAACATAAAGTAAAGCTGAAGACCAAAATCTTGGAAATTTAATGGAAAACTTAAGTTGAAGAAATAAAAAAATAAATAAAACACTTAAAATAGGGTTGTGAGACAGTCACTTACATGCACCCTAGAGAGCTGAATAGATATATGAAAGGAATATAAGGAGGAAATATAAGGAATGAATTTGTCCCAACAACCATAGTAACAACTTATAATAATTGGCTAGTTGCCATTTGGAAGACCTAAACCCAGATGATCAGACAGGATAAATTAAGCTGCAACAAAACTACAAGCAGACTTATGAAAAACAATGAACTAAAATAGAGGAGGGAGATGAAACCTTGAAAGAAATTAAATTTCACTAAAAGACTAAAAAGGTTCCTGAAGGTTAAGAATTTAACATTTTAGCTTCAGTAAAACAAGAAGAAAAAACAAATGTTTGAAAGAAAAGATAAAATTAAATAACATCAGTATTACTAATAGAACATATAAGATATCATAATTCCAAACAACAGATCTGTTAAAATAATTAATTACCTGTGTCATTTTTATGTTTCTCTACCATATTGTAAATAGTGATATGGCCATCAGCACAAAATATTAAAATATTATTTTGTAAACAGTCAAGTAGCAGGACCTGAGAATTAAGTTTCAACAAAGTCATATGTGTATTGCAAAGTCTTAAATGATCTGGATACAGTCTTAATTCGTCTTGCTGATTTGGAATATTATAACATCCAGAAACTATATAATCATTCCACCAAAGGAGCCCACCAGTAACAAGCATATCTTTCTCTTGAGTTTCATTTCCAAAAAGTTTCCACTTATGAGTTAGTAAAGAATAATGAGCCAATCCTGCGCGGCCAGCCACAGCTAATTTATCTCCATCGTGATTAATAGCAGTATACTAAAAATACATTTATAATTAACAATTTTTAAAAATACTTTACCGATAAGTATTTAGAACTTAAACTGAAGAAGTGTAATTGCAAGAAATAAGATCTTTCTAATAAAACAAAAAACAGATAAAAAAAAAAGTACAAAAGCACTATGATTGATTAATAATGTATTTTGAAAGATCATTTTAAATATTAAGGTTTCATCATCATTATTCTAAAATATAAAAAAGGCTATAAGATCTTTATATGTAAAAGTCTAATAAAAAATTAAACTTATGTAAAATGTCATCAACGGTAATAATAACTGTGTGCAACTACTAAACTTGTGAAAGTAATAAATTAATTACCCTTATAGGCCAATTTGTTGCTGAATATGCAGATGGAATTTGAACTACAATCCATTGTTTAGAATCAACTAGTGCTGAGGTACAAGTAAGCGGTGACTCTCTACCACAATTAGACTTTCCCAAAGAATTAGAAACCTGAGATAGCCCTACACCAAGGTTTACATATAATTTATCTTCTCCTTGGAGGTAGAGATGGTTCTGATGACTCTAAAAGTTAATAAAATAGTTTATATAAGTATAGTACTGATTAATATGAGTACTATGGGACAAAATTCTTACTAAGATTGTGACAATACAGCTGATGAAAAAACAAAAAAAAAATGATGAAAAACTTCATATCAATATGTCTGGGATATTACATGGGATGTTACATAATTAGACTTTTCCAAAAGTAAATATATAAAATCATCCAAGAAGTAAACATTTCATTTTCTTAAAATTTGGACTACTATAACCATAAGGGGTTACTTTGGTCAAAACTGAGATATTTGGTATAATATTTACACATCTATAGAATCAACTATACTTACCATGCATGGATTAACAGTTAAGGCACTTTTAACAAAACTCAATTGAATAACAGAATCTGGACAATGTTCAATAAATTTGTGATTTCGTGTCCTTTTGATCATCCATAATTGATAGCCTTCAGCAGACCACTCCTGAATTTAAAAATTTTAATTTTGAAAAAAAAAAGTATTCAATAATTAACAAAATTAAGCAAATTGAGAAGATTGGATTTGAAAAAAATAAACAAAACCTAACCATATCTATTGCGAATGACAAGCATATCTAGAGAATATTTAGTTTTTAATGTTAATAAAATTTATAAAACAAATATTAAGGGAAGTATACCATGCCACATATATTAAGTGGATTACTGAGAGCCAAATCTGCATTCAGGCCATAATCCCAAGATAATGAGCACATAAGAAGTGCTCCAAATGTACTCCATAGTGATAAACCACCAGTAGACCACGCAACTGCTAAGGCACATGCGTCAGGACTCCACCGCATACAACTGACAGCTCCGATTGGCCCAGGATAAACCTGTCCAGGTATTATCAGCTTATGAGAAACAATAAGTGCTCCTGTTGTTTCGTCGACACTATAGACTACACACTGAGAGCTAAAAAAAGAAAACATTACACAAAATGAAGATAATTACAAATATTATGTCTACTTTAAATAAAATTTATCAAAAAAAAAAAAAAAAAACTATAACACAGTTTAAATCTACATTTCATTAACATATAAGCATTTACTTTCTTCTTCCAAAAGTGATAAGTCTAAATTTATGGTTGACAGATGAACATGTCCCATCA
Source organism: Aelia acuminata (assembly GCA_911387785.2). NCBI lineage: Eukaryota > Metazoa > Arthropoda > Insecta > Hemiptera > Pentatomidae > Aelia > Aelia acuminata. The sequence continues at coordinate 93,379,994 of OU426980.1, read as the reverse complement.
TCAATATTTGGGGCCCATATTCCTTGCATTTGCTGGAACAAAAACAATACTATGATTTTGCAAAAAAATAACTCCATTTCCAAAATCAATATTTGTATTAAGGATAGAAACTGAGAACTTCGAACAAATTCGATAGTTAAAATTTAACAATAGTTATAAGGAAGAATATCTAACAAGGATGATCTATGTATCAATTTCTTATACGGGTCTATATTAATTATGGAATTTATGTACCTCATATGTTGATATGTTCAATTTTGTTTTATTTTCTTTCTTTTAACACCTTGAAAGAAGGGTCCAAGATTTATACTAAAAAATCTAACTGAGTTAAAAAAATTTAATGTGCAAATAATTTATTCCATAGGAAGTATGAACTGAGATAAAATCAAATCAAAAGATGAGGATATAATTTAAACAGCAGTCATATTTTCCAAATTAAACATTACCTGTTTATATAATTCATAAATTTTTTTCAATAATAGTGATACTTACATTAGGATCAAATTTCAAAGAATAAGCTGTGAGAAATGCTGAACGTCCATCATTCAATACAATAGAAAATCCACCAATTAGAGGAGAGTAATCCATATCAATCACATAAGTATTTCGTTCTACGATTGGAATAGCTAAAATAAACAATAAATTTTTTTCAAAAAAATACAAACCCAGTAGGCAAGCATAAATAACAATAAATGGTAGGGGTAATAATTACCCACCATAAATATGAGTAAAGTTTTTTTTTTAACTTATGACAGTATTATATTAGCATATTGAGCCAAACATTCTTTTGCACCCTAACATAATTTAGCCATTTTAGCATACACAATCTCCTTATATTGAATGTCTGTTCTTATGGTCGCAAGTGCCACAGTGTGTAAAGGTATTCTCCAATGATCTTTCCATTATTGTAAAGATGGCAGCCTTAATCTTGATTTGATGCGAATGCTTCCCTATATAGTTATTCCTAGCTTCCCTATATAGCTAATTGTTGTCCTGAAGCAGGAAACCACCCACCCAGGAGGGCAACCCCACCAAATTTTGGTGCTCAATAATCAACAAAAGCCGCAATCCGGAAATATTTGCAGTCAACCTCTGCTCCTCATTCTTCCTAGCTGCTATGGCAGAGAAATCAGAGTATATGTATACCCAGTCTTTATCAAAAACCTTTCAGGAAGTGTTTCAATTCAGGGTTTTATTAAGTTGAGAATGTTTCTGTCTTTGATACTGGTTAGAGTAGCTCCAGGCAAACTGTTGCCTCATTCACAATTCCAATAATGGAATAATGATGCAAAAATACCTCACAATACCAAAAATGGAATTAAGAGGTATGTCTTGTTATCTGGTGCCCCTCACATTGTATACCATACTTTTCAATTAAATTATCTACTCCGATTGAATAGGTGGCCTGTGTTTTTAAACAAAGTAAAGAAGATTATGAGCACTTGTTTTCCTTTTTTGGAGCTTGTCTGATGAAAAGTTTGGAGTTTTTTTCATTGAAACATGTGGAATTGCACTTTAGGCACACATAAGCATAGCTATTTATATTTTTTCAACTGAATAATCAATATTTGTTTTATTTATGAGGTCTTCAGTAAGTAGAGAATTGAATAAATAGTCCAGTTTGCTTTACTTGGTGTTTTATAACTTCCCGAGTTTCCAAAATTTTGGAGATGCACTAAAGTAATGGAAATTACATTATGCTGTGACCAAAGCCTCCTGGAGGAGATATTAGTGAGTGATTGGTAAATAGTGCTTCAGTAAAATAATATCTGACTGTGACATATGACCTGAGAATGAGAGGAACATAAAGCATGAAGGAAATTTATATTTAATTCAATTAATATTTAAGTAGTTACATTATTGGCAGGGTTGAGTCTTTTGGTTTTGTAATGCCTCATAGATTTGAATTTATTTAATGCTATTCACGGTTTCAATCGATTATTGAAAGCTCTAGTAGATTTACAAAATGGTGGAGGGAACAGGGATAGACTTAGTTGATGGGCTTAACATTATTGTACATTTTAAAAGACCTTTAATTGAAGGAGAGGCTATTCTTGAAGATAAACCAATAATTACATGTGGAATAGTGTCCAAACGTGAAAAATGGTTTTATACACGCTTTCTGTCTTCAAACTATCCATCTTAAAGTAATGTCCCACCAAATAGAAGTGTAGGCTTAGCTTATTTTTTTAAGGCTTAGTGAAGTTACATTAGTTAATGCTTAGAGTCATTTGAGAGAATTTTTGCTGCAATATGAGTCTAAAGAGTCTAAATTTTAACCCTATACAGTGGGGTTAAAGTTAAAATTTTTCTCAAGATTGGTATTAACCCATTAGTGCTCAGTGGCAACTTAAGTTGCCAGGCAGCTTATAAAAATCTACAGCCTCAACTATGCAAGAATCAACAGGTTCTGATGTGTCTAATCTCTCCTCAGAACCTCCCCTCTATGTTCCATTTGTATTTGTGATTCTATCCTATCCAGTTGGGGTGCTACGCAGTTTTTTTAATTCCCTGAATATCGTGAGCTGGGACATTGATGAATATGTAAGTATAACAACTATATATTTGAAAATAAAAATAGTAGATCATTGTATTATTTATTAGAGATAATATATTGACTTTTATAGAAAGGTTAAAATATACAATGTGTATTTCCTTGATCATAATATGGTCTCAAGTTTGCTGGCAACTTAAGTTGCCAGTGAGCATATACAGTAGCTTTTTTTTACCTTTTATAGTTTTGATCTCACAATGATTTTAGACCTTTTTTCTTTATTTTTAAGGAGTTCTTCAGATGATCAGTACACCGTGGATGAAATTATAAATTGCATGGAGGAATATTATGGCCCTGAAAGTGTTTCAAAAATTCATTCAGTGGGAATTGTACCAACGAATGAATCTAGTGAAGTACTTTTGGATGCTGATTCTGATTTGTCGGATGATGAAGTGACAGGGAATGAATCTCATCTTCCTGGATGAATTTTGAGGGCTCAGGCCATTGTTGAATTCGAAGACGATGAAGTTTATTCCAATCAACCATCTACTTCAACACCTTCTACTCATCAAGAATCTGTAACTCCAAGTATCCGGCTTACTGAAAAAGGTAAAAAAAGGAAGGTATCTCAATCAGTGTGGTCTAAAAGCACCAATAACAGGTGGTCTCTTCCGGAATTGAATAATACTTATGGTCCTGATATATTTGATTTTTTTAAAAATACCATAAAATCCCCATTTGAAGCGTTTAGACACATTTTTACAGACAATCTAACTAGTCACATTGTTGAGCAAACAAACTTGTACGCTGGGCGACATGGGAATCATTCCTTCAAAGTTGATTTTGAAGAATTGATGGTTTTTATTGGGGTTCTTTTGTTATCAGGTTATCATAAATTACCGTGCAAGAGAATGTATTGGCCATGAGAAGATTGTTGATGCCATGAGAAGAAAAATATTTGAAGACATCCTAAGGTTCATTCATCTGAATGACAATTCAAAAATAAATACAGATAAATTTTACAAGATAAGGCCCTTATTCCAAAATCTAAATGACTCTTTCAAAAGTATTCCTCCGATGCGCAATGTTTGTGTTGATGAAAGCATCATTCCTTATTACGGACGACATAGTGCCAAACAATTCATAAGGGGTAAACCCATTCGGTTTGGCTTCAAGCTATGGGTAATGTCTAATCCAAACGGTTATATTTTACATGCTGAACCGTATTGTGGGAAAAGTACAGCACTTCCCTCTACTGGACTTGGTCAAGGAGGGGATGTAGTTATTGGCCTTGTGAATAATGTGATGTTACCTGAGGGGTCAAAAATTTATTTCGATAACCTCTTTACCTCAGTCGGTTTGCTTGAGGAATTGAGCAGAATGAATTTGGGAGGCACGGGTACACTTAGAGAAAATAGAGTATCTGCCTCAATGGCTTTACCTTCCAAGAAGGTTTTGGAAAAAGAGAAGAGGGGATGGAATGACAATGCCACAGTTACTTTGTTGACAAATTGTGATGATGTTCAACCTGTAAAAAATGTTCATCGATTCAGCAGGAAAGATAAAAAAAAAATATTAGTAGGAATGCCCAATGCTATAGCTAAATATAATGAGAATATGGGGGGAGTTGACAAAATAAAAAATTATACTAGAGCCATGTACGAAGGCATAAACTGAATCAGTGAATGGATGAAAATAACAATATCTTGGCCGAACCGGTAGACATATTAAGTAGGTTCAAGGATTATTTTGATAATATTTTAAATACGGAAAATAATAGTTATCTAATAATCTCGTTCGGAATACTGGAGTGCTGAAATGTTAATAGCAGAACCAAGTAAAGAGGAAGTTGAAATAGCCATTGGAAAATTAAAGTCGCATAAAGCCACGGGAACCATTAATATCCCATTCATACGCTAAGGGTAATATTAAGGTAGAGGGCAATAGGTTCGAATGAACAGAGAAATTTAGATTTTTAGGGGCTATAATAACTAAGAACAACAAATTCGATGAAAAAATCAAGGCTAGATTTTTGGAAAGGCATGAAATACAAGCTACTTTTCAATAGCGAAATTACTGAACTCATGGCTTCTTTCCCGAAACTTAAAAATTCTAATTTACAAAACTATTATTCTTCCTATGGTCCTATATGAATGTAAAACGCGGCCACTAACATTGAAGGATGAGCAACAGCTTAGAGTTTGTAAAAATAAGGTGCTATGTAGAAAATTTGGAATGAAGAGCGAAGAATCAACAGGAGAATTTGAAGACACACAATGCCGAATTGAGTAAATTGTACCTGGTAAATAAAATTGATATGATAGCAGCGAGAAAAATAAAATGGTAGTATTGGACGAATTCCAAAAAAGTTAAAAGTGCGGTACCTAATGGATCACGTACGAGGGGTCGGCTATGAAGGAGGTGGGAAGATTGTGTTAAGGCAAATCTATCAAAATTCAGTTTGGACAGGGGTGGTTGGTAGGAGGTGTGTAGGGAGAAAATAGTGGTGTCGGCACTCGATAAGCCTTTATTTATTTATTCTTATAATCTATTCTATTTTTTAATTGATAATCAATCAATTCAAAAATAGCAAAATACGATTTCAAAAAACAATTAGCACACAAGACCTGATATTCAAAATGAAAAAAAAAGGATGTAATTCAAGAGAACCAACTCATTTTTGTATTGTTGTTTTTACATGTGTCAAGAATGGAAAAACTTACTTTAGACTCGCTAGCAGCTTAACTTTTATTTTTTCAAATTTTAAATTTGAATATTTATTAGAGATTAAAATTGTTTTAAAAATATATGTATATATATATATATATATATATATATATATATATATATATATATATATATATAATACATTTAAGGTTAATTAGCATTGTATTGGAATCCTTAGAAGAGAATTTTTAAAATTAGATTAGGAGATACAATGTAATGAATTCTGTTCTTCCTTCAATCTTTTAACCCTTTAGTTCTGAACTAAATATCTCAGAAAAAAGACGGTCCCCATAAGCGAACGATGAGATTACTCGTTATGGGCCGCTGGTCCCCAGTAGCGGAAGACGGTACATCTTGCAACCGGTTTCCCACTTATTTAACGTTCCCCGCTTGACACAAGATAACTCATCGTGACTGAGGAACATCCTAGCAGCTCCTCGGAAACCTAATAAGTACATCTAGCGTAGTTGGGAGGAAACGTGATAGTACATCTGATAATAGCGGCCGCTAGGCTGCAGGGGTGTCTCTACTGGGGAAATCCCCGGTTCCTCCGATGAGGGAAGCCCGTCCAACCCCTTTTCTACCTGCAATTTTTTTTTCGTCTGTCCCTTATCCCTCCCCTGGCTACCTTCAGGGGTCTTAAAGTAATTTAAATTAAGAAATAACATTATTATAATCTTGTTCATTATTACAATTTATAAATCATGTAATCTTTCATTGCAATCGATAATCTAGCATTTTAATTTATTGAAAAAAAAATTATAAAGGTACTAGAGACCCATAAAAAGTAAATAAAACATTAAGATATAGTCGGAAAAGGTAATGAAGAATTGAAGAAGTTGAGGCGGTCAGCGGCGGAGAGTGGCCTACACGCCTTAGCTTGGGGAGGGTAAAAGCCGGCTTAGCTTCTCAGTGCAACTTTTTTCCAGCACCCTTCGCTGCTAAAGGGTTAAAATGTTTTCACTATAGTTTGAGAAAACACCTTTTTGACTTTTGACACTTTTTAAACTCTTCCAGGAGGGTACGAGACGAATCAGTCGCGAGGTAATGTCATACCTTGCCTCAGAAGCAGTGCCAAAGAAATATAGCCTGTTGTAGACTCTGTTAATTCCAAACGCTATAGTGGGCTGTACTACCTCAGAAAAATGGAAGGCAATAAAACTTTGTACATACCTTTTGATGCTTGTTGGTCTAAACAAAATGGAACCCGGTTTAACTCCACACAATAATCACGGTTCAATGACAAATCCCATTTATATCGAAGTATTTGACATTGGGTAGTAGCTATCATTAGTTCATCTCTGATGCAACTTATACTAGTAATACCACAGCCTACAGATACCTCTTTTACCTAAAAAAAAAAAAAAAAAAAAAAATATATATATATATACAAAGAAAGAAGAATAAGAAAGACAACTTTTAAATAAAATAATAATCTTAGCAAATATTTTGTTTTGTTTTTGAAAAAAGTTACATAACATTATAATGATACCTAATTACAAACTAAAAAAAAAAAAAAAAAAAAAATGGATAAGAAGGATTACACAGGAGCACAGCAAGGATTAGAGGATTAGCGGGTTCAGTACTTTGTAAGGTAGTTATGTTTCTGTTTCAGAAACTGCACAACTTAGCGGGTTCAGCACTGTTTCTCAGTCAGATATCAAGATTTGACCAATATCACACTCAACCTTCAGGTTTCCCCTTTAAATATTAAATTAAGAGTACCCACTTCATAGAAGCTGGCTATGTCCTAAGATGATCTCCCTATCCCAAGGATATATAAGATGAACTGAATGATGAATGAATCAATGAAATTGAAAAATATCCTGCTATAGCCACATTTGAACCCAGGTTCTTGGGCATAGCCACCCGATAAAATTTGATCAGATGAATGGATGTTTGAACAAACTAAGTTACTAACGTATCAATTTTGAACAATTTCAACAAATAAATTAAAGTAAGATAGTAGTAATGAAGGCAATCATTGAAACAAAAAAAGCCCAATAATTAGATTTGCTGATTATTCCCAACAATTCTCAAAGGATTGTGCAAAGACATCTCTGAAACATTATGAAATAAAAGAGTCATTAACTCGTTTAAAAACTAATTCCTAGTTTCTCTTCATGCAGTTTTTATTTTATAACAATCTGATTCAGCAAATTCTATTGTTGGATTTTGAATAGAATTCTTATCAAGTAAGGTTTAGTTTTTTTTAAATAAGTACTTTTTTTTATATTCTTATTTTATTTAAAATTTTATACATCAAACTAAATTCAGGAATCATAATAAACACAGATAAAACAAGTTAAATTAAAACAGAAATACATAAAAAATTTATAAAAAGAGTATATAACAATTTTATAAACAAAAAAATTGAAAAATGTTACAAACAAAAAAAGAACACATAAACTTTGTAGTTTATAAGATATTCTTCAACTAAGTGGATAAAAAAAGGTAGTTTTTTTATCAGATCATCCCATAAGTCGGTTTTTAATGGCGTGATATAAGGTATAGGATAAATTCAATGAAACACGTTCAATCTAAAATGTATTTACCATCTTGTTGCATAACAGTTTGCCATCTTGAAACAAAATTTTGAATGTCAATTCTGAAAAAATTCTTTGGTTTCAAATTAAAGAAAGCTAACATCTCGTTTTCACCTCATGGACTGAATTCAGGTTCTTGCCGCTTAATGAGTTTTGGAGACTGGGGAAAAGGTGATAATCCAAAGGCGCCAAGTCTGGGGAATACGGTGGGAGAAGAATAATTTCCCATCCAAAGTACTTTAATTTTTGCAATGTTTGTTTTGCAACATGGGGCCTCGCATTGTCATGATGGAATAAAATTCCGTGTCTATTGATAAGTGATGGACGTTTCTCCTCAATTGCTCGCTTCAATCGGTCCAGCTGATCACATTATAGTGATAATTTGGTTAAGATCAAGGAGTTCATGATGAAAGATTCCTTCCATATCCCACCGTACAGACATCATCACTTTTTTCCAGGGTTTGAAATTAACTCTTATTTTCTGGGAAAGAGAATAAAAGTCAAATCAGGACTTTTATATTTCTAATAAATAAATAAAAATCACATCATTACTTTTATATTTCGGGCCAGAAAATAAAAGTCCTGATATGATCTTTATCACAATGATATCTAATATAAAATTCAAAGCTTGATTTTCATTATTTAAGGATGAATTTATTAGCTTTTTTATCGGATTTCTCCATATTGTTGTTCATTATTGGGTTAACCGTTTTTATGGAAATCTTATAAGGTATAATAAATTACCTCATATCGATCTTAAGATCAATTGTTAGATTATCAAGGCTGCTGATAATGAAAAAAATATCGATATACAACCTCAGGCTCGCTCAGGTATCGATTGCACCTTATCCAATATTTACAATATTGGGGTCGATTTCTAGGTTAATTGGGGTGCTGATTCTGAAAATGATATCGATTTTTCAAATAAGCGCTCAGGTATCCATTTATTTCAAGTTACGCGGTATAAATGATATTGGGGTCCACTCATAGGTTATTTGAGGTGCTGAATTCGAAAATGATAGAGATTTTTCGATTACGCGCTTAGGTATCGATTTATTTCAAGTTACGCGATTTAAAAGAAATTGGGGTTCACTCATAGGTTATTTGAGGTGCTGAATTTGAAAATGATATCGATTTTTCGATTACGCGCTCAGTTATCGATTTATTTCCACATACGCGATATAAACGATATTAGGGTCCACTCATAGGTTATTTGAGGCGCTGAATTTGAAAATTATGTCGATTTTTCGATTACGCGCTCAGGTATCGATTTATTTCAAGTTACGCGATATAAATGATATTGGGGTCCACTCATAGGTAGTTTGAGGCGCTGAATTTGAAACTGATATCGATTTTTTGATTACGCGCTCAGGTATCGATTTATTTCAAGTTACGCGATATAAATGATATTGGTGTCAACTCATAGGTTATTTGAGGTGCTGAATTTGAAAATAATATCAATTTTCGGATTACGCACTCAGGTATCAATTTAATACTAGTTAAGGGATATAAACGATATGAAAATTGGCATAGGGTTTGGAAGGTGCTGAATTTGGAAATGATATAGTATTTATGATTAGGCGCTAGGTATCGATATATTACAACCTACACGATGATATCGTGGTCATAAGTTGCATACATTTTAAATATTTTCATAAAATTAGTCATTTGCAAATAGTTTATATCGCGTATGTTGAAATAAATCGATACCTGAGCGCGTAATCGAAAAATCGATATCATTTTCAAATTCAGCACCTCGAATATCCTATGAGCGGACCTCAATATCGTTTATATCGCGTATGTTGAAATAAATCGATACCTGAGCGCGTAATCCAAAAATCTACATCATTTTCAAATTCCGCACCTCAAATAACCTATGAGTGGACCCCAACATCGTTTATACCGCGTATGTGGAAATAAATCGATACTTTAGCGCGTAATCCAAAAATCGACATCATTTTCAAATTCAGCACCTCAAATAACCTATGAGTGGATCCCAATATCGTTTAAATTGCATAATTTGAAATAAATCGATACCTGAGCGCGTAATCGAAAAATCGATATCATTTTCAGAATCAGCACACCAATTAACCTAGAAATCGACCCCAATATTGTAAATATGGGATAAGTTGCAATCGATACCTGAGGGAGCCTGAGGTTGTATATGGAGCCTGAGGTTGTATATTATACAAAAAGCTTATACCCTATAAGATTTCCATAAAAACGGTTAACCCAATAATGAACAACAATATGGAGAAATCCGATAAAAAAGCTAATAAATTCATCCTTAAATAATGAAAATCAAGCTTTGACTTTTATATTAGATATCATTGTGATAAAGATCATATCAGGACTTTTATTTTCTGGCCCGAAATATAAAAGTCATGATGTGATTTTTATTTATTTATCAGAAGTATAAAAGTCCTGATTTGACTTTTATTCTCTTTCCCAGAAAATAAGAGTTAATTTCAAACCCTGCTTTTTTCGAATGAAGTTTTTCTCTGGCTTCTGTCCTAGGTGTTTCTCCAGGTCCTAACCACTGCCACGACCGTCTAACATTCCGACAGAAAACATAGTTTTCATATCCAGTAACTATCTTCTTCAGAAAAGGTTCTTGATTTAAACGGGAGAGGAGAGAAAAACAAGTGTTCACCCGCTGTTGCAAATTACCGGGGCTTAATTCGTGAAGGACCCACTTTCCCAATTTTGGTATCTTACCTATTATCAAAACAAAAATAAATTGAAAAGGAGGGATTAGTAATCCAAACATAAACAAACAGAATATTACAAACCGGCATTACTTATGGGATGACCTGATATTAGCTTAAAAAAATCTGGTGCGTGCACGCAACACACAACTTTCACTTACCTACTTACATAGATTAGAAATTAATGCGTTTTGTTAATTGCCACTTCTCAAAGTTACCCATTTTTCCACATTCATTTCTTATTTTTGTTTTCACTTGCTCTATAAAAAACACTAATTTCTTTTATTATTAAATAAACGTTTTTACTTGTGATAATTCGGCAGTGCAAGCATAATACTCCAAGTCGACTGATTTTATAATTCTTTATGTACTTGTTGAAAACTTCATTTAGTTACCATGAAACAAATAATTTCCATTAAATGAACAGAACGGCTTTAATTATGAACAATGGTTTGTCATTAAAGGCGTACTACGCATGCATGGGCTCAACGTGTTTTATGAACATTTTTCTGTTTTTCTCCTCTATATGTTTACTTGATTTTTTCATATTTCATATTTAGCCCGTTCTTATTTTTAGGCGAAACAAGAGACAGATAATTTCTCCAGATAAACAAATACAAAGGTACTTTAGAGTTAATCAAAAAAGGCCCCTTCCCATTTATGAGTAAAGCCGCTTTTGAGATAATAAAAAAGAAGAAAAATTGGAAAAAAAGTTATAAAATAAAGTGCCCCCTGCGTCCCGCAGGGGCTAGTCCAAGTGCCAGACTAGTGGGGTACAACGCTCCCCCGGGCTCACGAGTTCAGTACACGGTACTCTTACACGCCATAACAGTACACTATACATTTACTCTTCACATAAGGTCATATACAGTACTCACCTCAGGGCTACCTTCCCTGGGAAGACCCATGGATGGGGGTATAGCCTAATCCCCAGTTGTCCCGAGGATACGGGGCCTCTTCAACTGGGCTAATCACCCGTTGGAGTGAAATATTTGATTCAAAGAACATTAAGTTGCCTCGGATCAGGACAGACACAACGGTTGCGACGCGGCGCTCTAAAGGACATAAGAATAGGAACATGGAACATTAAGACTTTAACTGGCAAAGAGGTCGAAATAGTGGAGGAGATGGAGTCCTACAGGGTCGACATCCTTGGAATCGGCGAGGTAAGGAAGAAAGGGCAAGGTGAATTGAGGCTTGACAAGGGCTATGTACTCATATATTCTGGAGTGCCGGCTGGACTGCGGGCCAAGGAGGGGGTTGGCATGATAATGACAGAAAGACTGTTTGCAAAAGTAGAAGACTGGGAGCCCATCTCTTCAAGAATAATTGTGGCAAACATGGAGCTCTCTATAGGTAAAGTAACTGTCATACAAGTTTACGCCCCAACAGAGGATGCCGATATTCTAGATAAAGAACAGTTTTATACAGATCTTGAGAGAGAAGTCATAAGGGGACAAAATCGGAACAGAGCTATTATTATAATGGGAGACCTAAATGCAAGGACTGGAAGAGACCATGCTGCAGCAAACGGTGTTATGGGACTGCATGGAGGAGAACATACCAGGAACAGAAACGGTCAAAGACTCATAGAACTCTGCATCGATTATGATCTCCTTATTGGCAACTCCATGTTCCCACATAAACCAGTACATAAGATCACATTTTCTGCAGAGGAGAGAAACGCAAATAGCATTATAGATTATTTTCTATACAGCAGAAATATAAGAAGATATTTTAAGGATGTTAAAGTCATTAGAGGGGCGGAAATTGGGTCAGACAATTATCTCTTGATTGCAGACACTCAAATCCTCCAACCTAGGAAGGAACAAAAGAGGAAATATTATAAAATAGATATAGCAAAGCTGCAGACACCAGAGAAGAAAAAAGAGTATGCAGAACTCCTGACTCAGAAACTCCAGATGTGCACTAAGGAAGGAAACGTGGACAGCATGTGGGAAGAAATGAAAAAAGCTATCCTAGAGACAGCAGAAACAGTATGTGGAACAGCAGCAATCTCCGCTAAAGCAAAAAGAACAAAGTGGTGGAGCGAGAGAGTAAAAGCAGCAATAGCAAGGAAAAAGCTGGCTTGGAAAGCATATAATAGGACTAAGAGTGCAATGGACTGGGAGCTCTACGTCAGGAGAAGGAATGAAGCCAAACAAGTAGTGAGAGTGGCAAAGAAGAAGAGCTGGGAACAATTTGGCCAGAACCTACAAAACGACTACAAGGAGAATATTAAAGGTATCTGGAAAACTATTAAGGCATTGAAAGGGAAGACAAATAAGCCCATGAGAAATATAAAGGACGAAAGAGGATTACTGGTTAGTAGAGACGAGGAAATTTTGAAGAGATGGAACCGCTATTACGCTGAGGTATTTTCCGGTGTTAACGAGGGGACAGCTGACGTTAGGGTAATAGACGAAGATGATTATGATGATATAATCTGGGAAGAGGATGTGGAAAGGGCTATAGAAAAGCTGAAGACTGGCAAAGCAGCAGGGAGAGATGGTATAGCTCCAGAGCTAATTAAATTTGGAGGACCAGAACTGCAGAAACACCTACAGGATTTATTCCAAGCAGCTTTTACTCAAAAAACTGTGCCAAAGGAGTGGGAGTATAACATTCTCATTCCTATACACAAGAAAGGAAGCTCTAGCGACTGCAGGAATTATAGACCTATATGCCTCTCCCAGGTGGTCTACAAGCTCTACACATCCATTCTAGAATGTAAGCTGAGGATAATTGTGGAAGAAAACCTTGAGGAGGAGCAGGCAGCATTTAGACCACAGCGCCAGACCCAGGACCACATATTCTCTCTCAGGACGATTATTGAAAAGTCATGGGAAAGAGGGAAAAGTATGTTTCTGGCTTTCCTATATATCAAGGCAGCATTCGATTCAGTCCCTAGACACGAAATATGGGCAGCTCTAGCCGCTAAAAATGTCCCCAGTGCACTAATAGATGCAATAAAATCCACATATCGCCAAACTAAAGGCATAGTTAGAATAAACGGAAGAGAGTCCGAAGCCTTCGATATGAATAAAGGAATAAAACAGGGAGACAGCCTTAGCCCTCTACTATTTATCATTTTTATGGACGAGATCCTAAAAATATGCAAGCGCAGGACAGCGCGAACAGTTGTGGGGAAGTGGAATATGAGGACAGTACTTGCTCAAGCGATGGTTTTTGCTGACGATATTGTCCTCATAGCAGATTCAAAAGAAAACCTGCAGCAAGCAATCATAGAGTGGGAAGCTGAGCTGGAGAGAAAGGGGATGATGCTCAATGCAAGTAAGAGCAAGGTGATGCATGTAGGCCGAGATGTTGAGAATGTGGAGATCCGATGTAGAGGAGAAACCTTAGAGATGACAGAGAAATATACCTACCTCGGAACTGTCATCAGTAGGAATGGAAAGATTGATGGTGAAGTTTCCAACCGGATTAGGAAGGCGAACAATGTTCACTATCACCTGTGCAACACAGTTGCAGGAAAAAGGGAGATGGACAACAACGTAAAGCTGCACATCTTCAAGGCCATATACTTGCCGACTCTACTCTATGGAAGCGAAAGCTGGGTCCCACTGGACAAGCACTGGAGCCGAGTAACAGCCGCAGAAATGAGGTACTTGAGGAGAGTGGCTGGCCGAACCAGGAGAGATATGGTCCGAAATCAACGAATACGAGAGGACCTGGGAGTATCAGCTGTAAGGGATATCATTGAAATGAGGCAGCTGAAATGGTTTGGCCACCTTTGCCGTATGGAAGAGGACCGTGACCCAAGGAAGTACTTCGAAGCTAGGCTGACTGGAAGACGTCCCCGGGGCAGACCTAGACTAACGTGGACAGACCATATCACTAGGCTGGGACAGAAAAGAGGACGAGGCCTGAATGCCATAAAAGCGCTGGCTAAGGATCGGGGTGCATGGCTGGCTTGGACTGAGGCGCATCCACGCTGAAAGGCACATAGGAGGAAGAAGAAGAAGAAGCCCCCTGCGATTGACCATTTTTGATGAAATTTTGGCTGTCGCATCGAGTGCATATACATACACCAAATACCCAGCCTGATCAAAATCATTACAGCCATTTTTGAGAAAAAAAAAAAAAACACGTAAACATAAGACAAAGTTTATTAAGTAAAGTCCCCCCTCCGGTTGATCAATTTTGATGAAATTTTTACAGTCATATCTCGTACGCACGCACGCACGCACGCACACACTCTCTCACACACACACACACACACACACTCACACACACACACACACACACACACACACACACACACACACACACACACACACACACACACACACACACACACACACACACACACACACACGCACGCACGCACGCACGCACACACACACACACACACACACACACACACAGAACATTTTGTGGGACTTGGTTATTTGGACACAGGGGACCCCAAAACGTGTATTTCTGTTGAAAACCGGAAGTCGAAATTTTTCACGATAGCAATACTTCCCCTTACCATATATTTCATATATAAGTAAGTGAAAGTAAAAAATCTGGTGCGTGCCCCCAACATACAACTTTCACTTAACAACTTACTTAGATTAAAAATTATCTGCTATCCTCGCTTTGATTTCTGTGAGCATGTCATTGTCCTCTGTCAGTATCAATCCTATATACTTGAAATCTTGACATACCGGAAAGGCATGCTCTCCCAATCTGAGTTCTTCCGTTCTTCAAATTCTCAAAGTAACATAAGCAAATAGCAGTTCAAAATCAAACAATATGCATAACTTACCAAATTAATGTTAATATTAGGAATAACTTGTTTAATAAATAGTTCAGCACTATCTCTGCGAAGATTAGGTTGTGGTGGGTCTATTTGTTCATACGCGCCTCTATTGTTAGAGTCACACACTACTTTGTATAATAATATTACACCACCGGAAGTCTGAAACAATGGAATAAATAAGTATTCATAAATAATACCATAAATTAACTATGAACCCATAGTATTCATGTAAATAAAATAACGTAATTGAAAAGATGGTTTAGATGAAAAATCCACATACGATTACTATCAGAGCACTGGAATCTGGTTTCCATTCTACTAGTTCATTTCTTCCTTGAACATCTAAAAGCTGTTGCCTTCTTCGATGTAATACTAAGAGTAAGCATGGCTGTAACAAAAGATATTTATCTATATAAATAAGAGTAGGCCATATATAAAATATTCATTTAACATATTTCTTTTAACACGTCCACACCGGCGTGTGCCACCGGTGGCTCACATTAGACTGCCGCAACTGACACTTTAGTCATTCACAAAACTTTCCATGACGATGTATAATGAGGTAGGATTGTATTGTTTATTTTATTAATGTTGGATTGTCAATACTGCATAATGCCCTTGAATAACTCCCATCCGATAGAGCGAAAATCATTAAGGTAAGCTGCCAATGGGCGAGGAGCATGAATAACAGCCCCAGCATGAACATGTTAAATGAAAAAATCAAAAACAACGATGGAGTAAAAATTTAATCTTTAATAAATAAATCAACGTAATAAATAGGTGGAAAAAAAAGTCATAAATAGGTGATATTTACAGAAAGTCCTCGATTTTCAAACTGTATTCTGATATGTGCATGAAAGTTGAAATGTTGGAAAGTAGAGGATTCTAAAAATACAAACTAAGAGTCTTAGCTTGAATAATTGATAAAAATTACAGGGACACCTTTGTTAATTTCTCCATTTGATCCATTAATACCTACACCATGTCTTTGAAAAAATATTCCCACAATCCTGAACACACTTCTTTGTTTTATTTTATTTTATTTTTCATGATCAATGTTATTGCTATTAGGTTACATCATGAGGAAATCCTAATTATGCAATAGATTATAAGATAAAGACATCAAATAAAGATATTCTTTGTCTGGAAGTACGAAAAAGCTTTGTAAAAGACCACCTCTCCTAGTGGGGCCCGTTTTTTGATAATACTTTTCTGAAAATTCAGCAAGGTGTCCACTTTTGAATGGCATACCAAGAAGATAGGATTAGAATTACAACAGCTTAAATAAGGGACAAGAACAAGAAAAACCACCATAGAACATTTGTCAACAACATATATGTAATTTATATGGTGAATCCACAACTGGAGGCAGCTCTGCATATTGTCAAACATCAGGAAAAATTTTAATTTTATTGATCTGAGTCTTTTTAACTAATCTGCAAATCCGTGATACACAAGTCCAGAAATAGTTTTAGTTATTTATTTTTAGTTTTATATATATATATATATATATATATATATATATATATATATATATATATATATATATATATATATTATATTGTTTATATATTATATTATATTATATTATTATAAATTATATTATATATTTTAGTTATTTAGTCTTTGAATTAGGGTTATTCTTTTTTTTTTTTTTTAAATGTGAACCCCATGTCTTTTTTTTGTCAAAAGTTAATCCATGATTGGTATTCTAAAGATTTTTATGCAAGTCATTGTTAAAATATTAGAACTGTAAGAACTAATTTCTTCATCAACGTTCATATACAATAATAATAATAACCTTTATTTTCACAAATAACATAATAAAAAATATACAATAACTTTAAACATCCAATATTCACATATGTACAAAATCAACATTTAGTTGAGGTATTAAGTTCGATTGATCCTACCACTCTTGCAACCACACTAAATGGTGAGCTTGGTATTCAGCTTTGCCCCTACTGGTCTGTGATCACTGCCAATGTCAGGGTGGCTTAAAACTTCCACATTATTCACTATTTATCTGTTTTAACCATTATAAAATCTATTTAATTCTTTATCTTATCATCTGGTCACTGCCATATCCACTTATTATAAAGATTTTTTTTCAAAAAAACTGTTCATGATATAAAGGCCATCAGCTTCAACAAACTCTATAAGTCTTTCTGCTCTGTGGTTCACTTCTCCTATTCTGAATTTACCTATGTATTTTGATTTAACATTAAAGTCGATACGGATTTGTAATTATTACGCGCTTGTAATCCAGTGACAACAATATTTAGTCTTTTTTGACATTGCTTAAGATAAGAAATCTCCTCTTTGATATTTTCTAGTTCTGTAATGATTTCAGTTCGAAGATCATCAACTTTAGCTTCAATTGTCGGAATATCTATTACGATATTAGGGATTTGGTTGATTTTTTCTTCCATTTTTTTATTAATTTAAATAAAAATAAATCACTGTTGGTTATAAGGTAAATAACAGTACTATTGATGTTTAATGTTTATATGTTAAGTAGCTAGTTGCTAGTAAGTTATACACTTTGCTGCACAAGATAAACAATGGGCGGCGCTTCCCCTTCCACTGACTGGCCTAGGCTATATCCACCAAATAGTATAATTTATTTTACCTTAATTAAAGGCTTTATTCCAGGCAAATACTAATGAAACTTAGTGAGTGTCTTCTATAATATAAACCTGTACAGTTTCAACCTTTAAAGTCCAGATAACCACATATAATGATTTAAAATTCACAGAGCCCACTTAATAACTTAAACTCGTTCATATATAAGCCAGTAGCAAATAAAGTAGGCTTTAGAGTAGTGGATTGAAAAGTCAGCCACTCTGTGTAGTTAATGCATAGTTATTAAAATAAAATGGTCTGGTATTACAAACGTGTCAGAATATATCAAACAGTAGATATTTCTATTTTCTTCTATGGATATTTTAATTTGTTTTTTATACAATTATTTTTGCCTTTGATAACATATTTCAGATCCATAACAATGAATCTACCAATTTTCATAGGAAATCATTAAAATGTATAAATTTAATTAAGCAATTATAATTTCAATTTAAACAAATAACTACAGGAATTAAAGGATAGCAATTATTCACATTCAGGATTAATTTTTACTCTGTTCTTATGTAAAACTTGTTTTATTTTATTGTTTTATCTCTCAGATAGCATATAACAAATAGCTGTTGACTTAAGCAAGTCATTCACCGGTCTTACAACAACTAATTGATTTCTACCAGTAATTCTAAAATTATAAAAAACCTTTTTATGGTATAATCAAAACATTCATATTCCATTATCAGTCAAAGGCACTCGCATAAAATATCTTAATTTATATTAATATGAATACCTGATAATTGCAACAATTATTTTGACTAACAAGATTATTATTGTCTAAAAGACTTCTACAGCATACTAAATATGTAGAAAATGGAAAAGCTGTCGCTATGTTACTTCTGGGCGCGGCCTATCTCTAATGTGACCCTAATTTAAGCAAATTCCAATCGCATCATATTCAGTGATAAAAGGGCTTGATTACCTTTATTGAATCCAAGCTTTAGACTACCACTTGCTATTCAGAGATAAACCCTATAACAGGTTCTTTTAAGTTGAGATCTGGGCCACACTAAACAGCGGCATATTGGCCACTCTTACAAGTAACATAGCGATTCTATAACCTAGAAAATTACTCTTCAGTTCTAGCCAGGGATCGTTAATTGAAATATTAAAGCTAAACAACACAAAAGCCTGGAGTAGTTTGTTAATTTTAACATTTCCTACAGATGTAAACCAATATTTCATTTATATTAATGAAGAACCATTTACTAAAAACATAACTGTCAAACAAAAACATTATATACATCGCAATGTATAAATAATGAAAAAACTAACACATTAGTATTTTAGCTTTAAAAAACACCACTTTAGAGTAAAAACATTCATCAAAAATATAAAGTAAAGTGATAATACCTTACAATAATAAATAAGTAAACTGTCATCGGTTAAAACCGCAAACAAAATTTTATCTCTATTACACACTAATTGACGAATTGAGCAATTCAAAGTATTATTAATATTTAAAACTTTTGGCCAACCAACCGGAAAATACATATTTATAAGGTATAAACTTAGAAAATATTTAAATTGACAGGTAACATTGTTACTTAAATTATAACCTTCCCATGTTTTTTTTTCTATTTTTATTCTCAATCGTTTTCAAATTAAAATAACCTATAACAGACACAAAGCAAATCAAGTCAACGAGGTATTTATAAACAAGTTGTGAACTGGTCTTTTCATGTGAACTGGTCATGTCTTTTTTCTTAAACATTTTCCTACATCTATAAAATACAGTGCTGGTGTAAAGTATATTTAAATATACTTTCAATAAATATATGCAATATTTTTTTTTCAAAATATAAGCAAAAGACTGTGCTATATATAATTTTAAGGAAGGTTAAACACTTCTTTAAAATTTTCTTTAATTTCATCCATTTTTTTAAAATTGTCGGTACTGGTACTGAACAGTGGCTCCTGCGCCGTTCACTAAGGCGCACTTCAAAGTAAGGCCCGATCACTAAGGACCCTCCACTGAAAAGGACCCTTTTGGGGTTTATTTATCTCTGAAGAGCGTAGCGAGCTGGAGTCGAAAGCTGGAATCTATTAAAGCTAATCAAGGTACTTTCTAACTGAAAAAAAAAACGCGATAAGAGTTTGATAAAATCAAGGTCACATAGCTCTCAAAATAGGCCACGCCCAGGAGCCACTCTTCAGTACCTGTACCAAATTTTCTTTGTTAAAGACCTCAAGAAGTTTTAAGCGTCTCAAGTATTTTATAACTATATTTGTCAATGCTATTTATTGGATATAGTATAAGCCCATGCTTAATTTTTATTTTTATGAATTAGATAGGTAGAGAAATCCTATAATTTCATTCTACTTTTGCTTCTTAACATTCTTAAACAAAAAAAAACCCCTGACTGAAAGTTCTGAAACATTACTTAAGCTGTCGTGTACATGAGAAACTGTTAATTTTAAATTGGAATCGATTACAGATGTACATAATGTGTAAGTACAACACGGATGAAATATTATAATTATAATTGAAGGTTTCACACTCTTCACTGAATAATATAAACTGAAAAAGTTGCGTTTGCGAAATGTGGAATACACCAAAGATTCTCCTCTACTAAATTGAAAAAAAAGGTAACACTATTCCAGTCCTAATTACAGAGTTGAGGAGTTACCTAACGACGTGCTCAATCATCAATTTGACGAAGCTGGTGGAATGGGCCTGATCTCCGGATTACAAGAAGATCTTGTTGCTGAAAAGCTGGCTCTCGGTTAGCTACTTCTTTGACGGATTCAGCTTGTGTTGATGGAAGTCTGGGAACTTTAAGTGACTGAGTGGATTTTAGCTTTGGATCCAGAGTTGCTAAAATTTGATCAATATGGCGTTTTAAAGAACTTTCATAACGTCACCGAATTTTCAAATCTTCATGTTGTCACAGTAAAGGCGAATCTGGACTCTTTCGTAACCTTAAGACAGGATGCTGGTGCTGCTCTCTTGATGGTTTCTGACAAAAATTGCTTCTAGACTCATCCGTATTTTTGAAAAATACCATTTGTTGAAATATACGTTTTGAATTCACTACTTGTAACCATTGTAAAATGGTTGCATTGTCAGATGTAAGCGCAGTTGAATACATATGCACAGTGGCGGTTCTTGTCACGGGCAACCCATCAATCATTTGCTCTTTCCAAATGTGTCTTGGAAATGAATAAAACTCAATTTCCAGGAAGAAAATGTAATGATGTGTTTATTTAACGGAGTACAATATTTAGCAATAATTTTACATCGATTTCAACAAAACAATGCTAACACACGTGCTGCATATTAGAATTTATAACTTTGTACATCTGTTTTTAAAAATAGCCAAAAATATTCCAAGTGGCGGGAGATATTGCTATTCACATAATAAAATATATAAAAGCACAACAAAATGTTTGTATTTTTTAACCACAATGACACTGTAAGTAAGTATATATATAACTGTTGAAAATGAATGAGAAACTTGTTATTTTCAAACATTACCGACCTGGAGGTGTTCCAAACTCCCAAAATCCCCCTCCAGTACGGGGGCTCCGCCATATCCTATCCCTTTAGGCCCCACAAAGTATGGAACTGCCACTGCATACACATACATGCGTTGGCAAAATACTTTCTAGTAGTGCTATTCGCAAGTGCTTCTTTGATTGCTTCAACCTCTGCATCGACAAACATCAGGAAGAAGCAAATTTAAAGCAGGAGCGGATACAGCACGAAATTTGGGAGGGTGTCATGATCCCCCAGTCTCATAATCACGTTGCTGACAGCCGTTTTTTGATGAGATTATTACCTTGTATGAAGAAGGATTGCGATATAAATAACCTAAAGTGTTATGTTTGGGGCATAGCAGATACCTATGCATTATTCGCTCAAAAATACAAAATATTTTGGGGGGGTCATCACCCTTTTGACTCTCCCCCTGGATCCTCCCTATATTTAATTGTCAGTTCCTAGATTAATATACAGTTCAAAAAGTGGTAGAAGGTAACTGATATGAGCGAAAAATTTTATATGTTATTTAGTTAGTTCATATTCTTTGTTCTCTGTATTTATAATTTGTTTGGCTGTGTCTTATCCATTTAGCCCTGAAGAAGACCTGCATTGTTGGGTCGAAACGTTGGCTGCAATAAAAAAATTTTTTTTTTGGTGACCTTAATGGGGAAGTGATGCGAACAATATAGCCTCTCCTTCTGAACCCCAACTCTCACCATCACGTGCTTGGCCCTGTTAAGCCGTTTCAGTAATAATGAAACGGTGAACTAAAGAGAGATGGAGGTCCTGGTGGGGCGATCTTGAGGTAATTGGGAACTTAGCCTACCAGGATATAATATGCTGGCAGCAGGGCACATGATCAGAGCGGTAGCGGAAGAACACCCTTGTATGTGAGCGGTGACACTCATAAACCCAGTGAGGTGGTTTAGAGCGGGCAGGTAGAAGAGGCTCGATAGTCCTGTTAAGACAGGTTTTCTAGGAGACGGGAGCTCTGAGTATAAAATCCCCTGGTCCTCCAGGTTGGGGGTTGATCGTAGGATTGGCGGCTCGCCTCGTAAAACAGGGAAAAAAAGAGAAGACATAGGACAGAGCAACTCAAAAGTGTGTAAAAAAGTAAAAGTTAGAAATTGAGCCGGGATAAGTATAGAAAAGTATACGAGATGAGACAAAAGTTCCAGCCTCGCTCTATCGCATAAAGAGATAAAAGCCTTGTTATGAATGAAAACCTTGTTAACAACACGAAAGTCGTAATTTAAAAGATGGACAGACCACTTTAGTGAACTGTTAGGTACAAACGAGGAGAATGGTACAAGGGAAACAGGCGACGATCAGTGGGAGGAAGAGCCGTACGATGAAAGGGAAGAACTGCTCCCTCCCTATCATGAGGTAAGTGAGACAATAGTGAAGCTCAATAATAAGTCGACAGGCGTAGATGGTCTGCCAGGAGAGATTTTTATGAGTGCAGGTCAGGACTTCGTGAAGGAACTTCCCCATCTCATGGAACGGATCTGGGCAGAAGAAGAAATGCCCGATGGCTGGAACAATGGAGTGGTGTGCCTACTAATTCACAAAAGTGGTGACCCGTTTGAGTGTAAAAATTATAGAGGCATTTCTCCGCTGAATGCTGCATACAAAATTCTGTCAATTATAATATTTGGTCGATTGCTTCCGTACACAGAGGAAATTATAAAGGACCATCAGTGTGGCTTTAGTAGAGGTAAATCAACGACAGACCAGATTTTCACTCTTAGAATAATCCTGGAAAATATTGGAATACCGAATAAGCACACACCATTTATTCGTAGACTTTCAAGCGGCTTATGAATCCTCCGCGCACTCCCAGTTCCGGGTTTTGGCTACACTTAAACGAGGGAAAACAATTTAAAAAAAGGAAGGAGGTTTAAGAATAACACTCACGAAGTCAGAAATGAGACTGCTCTATTCTTTTCTATACTCCTTCCTACTCATATATAATTGAGTAATGTTTATCTTTATGAAATGGTAATTTATGGTCTGGAGACGGCATTATTAGACTTAATAACATATTATATAAGGAAGAACTATTGATAATTAAAAAAGTCTATTTATCTTCTTTTTTTTTTTTTAATTTTTCAAACGCACGAACATAAGTGGTGCCGAAACCCGGGAGTGAGTTACCGGAAGCAGAGTGACGGGAAGCAGAGTGCCAATTTCTTTTTTTTTACCCTGTGTGACCGTCTCTTTCTTCGCTCGTTGTAAAACGGAAATCTCACGGTATCGCAGAAAGCGTATTGCGACCGGCGGTGCTGATACCTTAGGAGATACCCCCACCACCGAAAGAGAAACTGTCATCTGTTGAGGTTTATATTCACATGACAATATCAAGCATGTGATGTATTGTTGATTCTAACTTTTTTGTTAATAAATGTTCTACCTTTGTTGTGTAAACATCTTTATTAACAGATTATGAGACTTAATCTCTAAAGCTTTTACTTGAATGAGTGGAATAAATATGAAGATAGAAGCCCTAACTAGGGAAAATTATGACACTTGGAAGATGCAGATGGAAGCTATTCTTACCAAGAATGATTCTCTGGGTTATACTCTGGGGAAGATAGAAAAGCCTAGTGAGCCAGCAGCAGCACTGGAATGGGAGTTGGCTGATGGAAAAGCTAAAGCAGATATCATTTTGGCAATCAGTCCCAGTGAACTCAAGCAGGTGAAAGGATGCCAGACAGCTAATCAGGTATGGAATAAGCTGATTTCTATTTATGAGTCTAGTGGACCGGCAAGGAAAGCTACGCTTCTTAAAAGGCTTATATTGACTAAGCTCAGGGTAGATAAAGATATAAGGGATCACATTAATCAATTTTTTGATATAATTGATAAATTAGAAAACATGGGGATTAATATTAACGATGATCTTCTAACCATTATTCTTTTATATTCATTGCCGGAGGAATACGGAAATTTTAGAATTGCCATAGAAACTCGTGATACTCTTCCAAACCCTCAAATATTACATTTGTAATTCAGAAAATCATAAAGCTCGTTTTTGCTCCAATAAGAAACATCAGAATTCATCGGTTGCTGTAGTAGAAAGTGGATTGCAGGCAGTTCTGTCTATGAATGACGAATCTAATATTACAAAAGAATTGATCACAGGGGATGTTCGTTGGTGTTTAGATAGTGGATGTACGTCTCACATGTCTCATCAGCGAGATATATTTGTAACATGCCAACCAGATGATAGTCGGAAAATCAATCTGGCTGATAAGACCTCCACAAATTCAGGTGGTATAGGAACAGCAATGATGCCATTGGATAACGGTAGAAGTACAATAAAACTTTCAAATACTTTATTTGTTCCGGAATTAAGAACCAACCTTCTCTCGGTTGGAAAGATTACAGATAAGGAATACCAAGTTTTATTTAAACAAAAAGAGGCATTTATACTAAATAGGGAGAATATTCCGGTCCTTCGAGCCGACAGAGACAACGGGCTGTACTATATCCGTCATGGGCCTGAGGAGCAAGTACACATGACTTCTGGGGGATCAAAACTATTAAACTGGCACAAAAAGTTTGGACATCTCAATTTCCGGGATTTAAAAGGGATAATTAAAGCTAAATCTGTGAATGGTATCGACGCTACTGGAGACGAAGATGTGCCATTCTGTGACACTTGTATTAAAGGTAAATTCACTCGTCAACCATTTCCAAAACAATCAAGCAGAATATCCAAAATTTTAGAAATTATTCATGCAGACATATGTGGTCCTATGACAACGGAATCTTTTGGTAGGTCGAGATACTTTATCACATTCACGGATGATTACTCTCGTTGGACTGAGGTCAGATTTTTAAGGAACAAAAGTGATGCCTTAGAAGCATTTAGAAATTATAAAAACCAGGTGGAAAATATTATTGGAAGAAAAATTAAATATTTCCAAACCGATAATGGAGGGGAACTCACCAGTACGGAATTTAATAATTTCTTAAACGACTGTGGGATTAAACGAAGACTAGCTTGCAGTGGAACGCCGCAACAGAACGGCATAGCGGAAAGAAAGAACCGAACACTGAATGATATGGCCAGATGTTTTATGTTAGATGCCAATTTACCTGAAGTTTTCTGGGCTGAAGCAGTTTCAACGGCAGCACATGTTCGGAACCATTGCCCAACTGAAGGACTTGATGGGGAGATACCTTATAGGCTATGGAAAGGTAAACGACTGGATATATCGTATTTTCAGCCTTTCGGAACTAAAGCTTTTATATTAAACAAAAGAATGGGAAAAGGAAAATTCAATGCTCGTTCTGAAGAAGCGATCTTCGTCGGATATTCAGACACTTCAAAAGGATACAGGATGTGGCGGAAAAGGGATAAGAAAATTGTTATCACAAGAGACGTCAAATTTGTTGATTCTTCTGATGGCCAGGCTGAAGCGAAAAGTTTACCCTTAATCGAGGAAACAGAGACAAGGATCGAGCCAGTAATTTTGGATTATTACTCGAACAATAAGTCAGTCAGTAATTCGAACCAGAGCTTGCCTCAACGAGATAACCTGAATCACGAAAGAATAAAAGGAAGTATGGATGACATTGTTGAAGGCAAAAATGACAGCTTCAAACCTGACATATTTCCAGATGATAAAATGGAACACGAAGATGAAAATAATCAGCCGAGGCGGTCTCAGAGGAAGAACAAAGGAGTGCCACCAGAAAGGTTAATTATGTTAGCTGAAAAGAAAGACGATTTGTTTGAACAAATAATATTTGAAACGATCGCAGATCAGGAAAAAAATTATGAACCTAAAAGTTGGAAAGAGTTAGATAAATTATCAAGCAGTGAAAGACAAAAATGGGTTACTGCGGCCAAAGAAGAGATGAAATCACTTGAAAAGAATAACACTTGGAA
Source organism: Aelia acuminata (assembly GCA_911387785.2). Taxonomy (NCBI): domain Eukaryota; kingdom Metazoa; phylum Arthropoda; class Insecta; order Hemiptera; family Pentatomidae; genus Aelia; species Aelia acuminata. The sequence goes on along the minus strand of OU426980.1, from coordinate 93,353,730 downwards.
TTTAGTAGAGTTGCCTAAAGGAAGAAATATGATCGGCTGTAAGTGGGTTTTCAAGACCAAATTTGGTGCTGATGGTAGAATTGAAAGGTACAAAGCACGGTTGGTTGCGAAGGGATTTTCACAAAAATATGGTGAGGATTATGACGAAATTTGTGCACCGGTAGTTAATCCAGTAACGATAAAGATTTTACTAACAATCGCAGCTACAAAAGGTTTAGTTGTTCATCATTTTGACGTGAAAACGGCATTTTTAAATGGAGATTTGGATGAAGATATCTATATGGAGCAACCTGAAGGATTCATTCAAGAAGATAAAAAGCATTTAGTTTGCAAATTACAAAAAAGCTTGTATGGATTGAAACAGTCAGCTCGAAAATGGAATGAGAAAATCAATAATGTCCTGTTAGAAGCTGGTTTTCTTAGAAGTGAAGCTGATTCCTGCCTTTACGTCAAAAATACTGGAGATGCACCAACCTACGTGATTATACATGTTGACGATGTTCTTTGTATTGGCTCGGACGAAAGCGTTAAACATACTTATTTTATGATCTCAAAACATTTCGAATTGAAAGATCTGGGAGAGGTGTCAAATTATTTAGGAGTAGAAGTTGAAAAACGTGGTGTACAATTTTTTATACACCAAAAAGGGAAGATAGATAACTTGATTTTGACTTACGGATTGCAAGATTCAAAACCTATACGGACACCAATGGATGAAGGGTTTTTCAAGGCACATCAATTTGGAGACTCCCCTATCCTTCCAGATAACCGACGATATCGTCAGGCTATTGGTTCGCTATTGTATTTGTCAACTACCTCTAGACCCGATATATCTTCAGCAGTAGGAATCCTTTCCAGGCGTGTTGAGAAGCCTACTCAAAGCGATTGGAATGCGGTCAAAAGAGTTATTCGCTACCTGAAATCAACTCGAGACATGAAGCTAAGGTTAGGAGCATCAGAAGATATGATTCTAACCTGTTTCGCAGATGCTGATTGGGGAGGGGATACAGGAGACAGGAAATCAATCAGCGGCTATCTATTTAAACTTGGATCAAACTGCATAGCATGGTTCTGCAAGAAACAGACATCTGTAGCCTTATCTTCAACAGAAGCGGAATTTATGGCAGTTACCATGGCAACATAGGAAGCTATTTGGATTCGAATGCTTCTTAGAGACATGGGATATGTGCAAGATTATCCTACTAGCATTTTTGAGGATAATCAAAGTTGCATCAAAGTTATAGAAAGCGAAAAGGCTAGCGCACGGATTAAACACTTAGATATACGAAAGTACTTTATGAGGGACATGGTTATGAAAAATGAAATACTGATAACATATTGCCCTTCTGAAGAGAATGAAGCTGATGTTCTCACCAAGCCGGTTCCTTACAAGAGGTTCCAGGAACTAACTTCAAGAATTGGACTTAGCTATCACTACGCTTGATATTGAGAAGGGGTGTTGAGGTTTATATTCACATGACAATATCAAGCATGTGATGTATTGTTGATTCTAACTTTTTTGTTAATAAATGTTCTACCTTTGTTGTGTAAACCTCTTTATTAACAGCATAAGCCCACGCAACGACCCTGAAATGGCTGAAAGTGTGGAGAGCGACGGTACACGACCTGCGAAAGGTAATTTCGAACTTGGAAAAATTCGGAGGTAAAATCGGCGAACTTAATCACTTCCTCTAAGAAGGCTGATGACTCGTATTGTAGCAAAAAGGCTCGAAAGTCTGATAGACCCAGGAGATGCAGCAGTGGCGGATTCAGAAATTTTCTGAGAGAGAGAAGGGGGGGCGCTCTTCTTTTTTTTTTTTTTACATTTCATCAGTAATGACATAATTTATGTATTAGTACATAGTGACGTTGTAAATTACTATTAAATGTTTAAATGCAATACATTATCAATTTGTAGACTTAAAGACTAAATATAGATCATTTTGTGGAGACATAGTAATACTTTATTAGTGTCTTCACCTCTCAGGGGGGGAGGGGCGCCCTTTCCCTGGATCCTCTACTGAGATGCAGAGGCATTGAGAGCAGCCCTCGTATGCAGAGTCAAGCGAACTGGATCTAACTTAGGCGGACGAAGAGATCCCATAGCTGAGGAAAGACTCAAGAAAGCGTCCGGAGGGGGTCGGTGGACCCCAGAAGAGGACATATTCCAAATGTTCATAGAAACGAAACGATCTAATCAGTCAGACGGGCATTATGGCGGATTATTATTAGCCTGGTATAATAAAATAACTGAAAAAATGCGGGAGACCGTGAGCCCGGTGGAACTTAAAACCAGGAAACATGGCGGAAATAAGGGTTGCCAAGAGATAGAACTTTCCTAGAGTGCGTACATGAAATGGTGGATACTAGCGCGAGGGAAGAAGCTCGAAGCGGCGATGTGGAGAACCCAGTAGATAAAGGTCACGTATAGGCGCCCATGAACCACACCAACAAACAGAAGGCAAAGTAAGGAGAGAGCGGCTAGCGGCGAGAAAAGGTCAGTTCAACCCAAGCCGAGAAATTTTAGCAGAAGGAAAGAATGGCACAGTGTCCTCGCCCCATATGCTTCGAGTGCGGAACGGAAGGGCACATAGCAAGACAATGTCCATAACTTTACCGGAAAGGAGAATCACGACTGGAACCGATGGAGGTCAACACCCAGAGGGTTTGGAGAAAAACTTTGTTGAGGGAGTTTGAGTTAATCTTTTTTTATGGAGGGAGAGATATTGGGAGTGACAGGTAGACGGTCCATGAAATCCCGTTCAAGCAGGAGAGGGTGACGTATGAGAGGGAAAGGCCCACAAGCTCTCAGGCAGCACATTAGGGACGAAATAGAAAGTCTAAAAAAACAAGGTATTATTGTAAATAGTACATCGCCGTATAATATTCCTTTGTGGGCGGCGAGGAAGAAAAATACGGGCTGTTTTATGGCAGTGCCTTGGGAAGTGAAAGGGATCCAAAATTCTTGGGGACGCTGATTCCTGGAGGAAAGATTCCTCTCCCATTGGGCTTCTGATGTGGCTACTCAACACAATCCGCTCTCCTAAAAATTACCCATCACTTCCAAACCTCCATCCAACAACGAAAACTAAATATTCCTATCCTTCTAGATTTTTTTAAAGCTTTTGACACAGTTCATAACATCCTTCTTACTAAACTGCAAAAGCCCCACTTTTCTACCAGTGCCTTACACTAGTTCAAATCCTTTCTTACAGATCAATCACAACTATTAGTCCTGGTCAACCCCCATCCAAGACACTTCACCTCTCCTGTGGTTTCCCTCAGGATCTTCTCTATTCCCATCTGTTTGTTATTTATTTCAAAGACCTTCTTCTTCTAGTCCATTACTCCTAATACCGTATTTAAGCTGGTGGCTTCCAAATACACCTGTCCTACCCGCCTTCCGAGTTATTGCCACTGACGAAAAGTTTTCATGAAGATTTGAATCAAATCAGTCTCTGGGCAGAAGCTAACACGTTGGAGATGAATGCAAAGAAAACAAAGGCAATTTAAATATAATCTAAACACCTCTTTAAAACCTTCCCTAATACCCTAACCCTAAATAATAATTCCACCAAATTCTATCCAACAATCAAAATCTTTGGTGTAACCTTCGACCAAACCCTTCCCTGGAATATCTCTTTTAAATATCTTTTAGACCCTTAAATCGATTAAATAATCTCCATAACCTTTTCCCATTTGAAACATGAAGACTTCTGGTTACCTCCTGGATATTTCCCCGCTTGGACTTGTATGTGATGTAAAACTATGGTGGTATTGTGGCGTAAAACTAAAACATTTAATTAATTGTTTTCCAGGAGATTTATATTTGAGATCCAAGAGTTGTCTCTATCTTGCTTTTTTACAAAAGGTTAGAGTGGTTATATCTTTCTTACTGCCCTAAAGTTAAGCTCGTTTTTCATAACTATATACACCTGCCAATGGAATGCCAGCTTCTAAATATCTTTCAAAATCCAGTCTTCATCCCTATAGAATTTGATTTCCACTTTTATCCATAACTCTAAAATCCTCCCCATATTTCAATTCGGCCTGATTAATAGTTTTCTAGCCATCTAGTATCCCTAAAAATGTAAACTAGAACTTTATATATATATATATATAAGGGACTTGTCCTGGAACCTATAAATAAAGAATTTATTTATAATGAAAAGTTTATATATATATATATATATAGTTATATAAATAGTTATTTATTATTTTATCATTTTTAGTATATCTTCTTCTTCTTCAGAGGCACCACAGACGCACTAGGCTGTCCTTGGCCTGTTCCAACGCTCTTGCCCAGGCTTCTCGGTCTTCAGCAAGTCTTAGAGAAAGCCTGTTCGCGGTCAAATCCGCAGCTACGCTTTCTTTCCATCTTCCACGAGCTCTTACTCCTTCTGGATGACAGGTGTACAGCGTCTTTGCCACTCTGTGATTTTCCATCCTGACCAGATGGCCCAGCCATCTCAGACGTTGCATCCGTATATAGTCTGAAATTCTGAGGTCTCCATAAATCTGGTATACCTCTTTATTTTTTCGCTGGCGCCACTCTCCATTCTCTTTTATTGGGCCCAGGACGCGTCTTAATATTTGCCGTTCGAAGACGTCCATTTTTCTTGCTGCTGCTGCGTTTAGCACCCAAGTCTCACATGCGTAGGTCGCAATTGGTCTTATTAGAGTTTTGTATAGTCTGATCTTTGTTGTGCGACTGATCAGCCTACTTTTTAAGAGATGCGCGATGGAGTATGATGCTTTATTGGCAGCAACAATTCGTGCTTTGATTTCCTCCATCTCGTCTAAGGATACATTAAGTTGGCTCCCTAAATATTTACAACTAGTAACATTTTGGAATGAGCTATTGCCAATCGCATAGAGGTTTTGAGGGTGTGTCAAGTTTTTCCTTCTTAGCACCATTATTTTTGTTTTTTCAACATTAACTTGAAGGCCGAATGCCCGAGCCTTTTGCTGAAACCGTTCGAAAGCGTCTTTCATGTTCTGGAGAGACCTTTCAATGATCACGACGTCATCGGCGTACGCCAGTATCTGGTAACTTTTGTTGAATATAGTCCCTCTAATATCCAGGTTCGCCCGAATAATGATACTCTGTGCTATAATATTGAAAAGGAGTGGTGCCAGGGGATCTCCTTGCCTGAGCCCCGTGTTGACATGGAAAGACCGAGTGAGCTTCCCGTTGACTCTTACACTACTGGTAGTGTTTTGCATCGTGCACATTGTGAGCTTGGAGGGAATACCTATTTCTTTCATTGCTCGAAAGAGCTCTTCTCTCACAACCGTATCGTACGCTGCCTTGAAGTCTATGAATAAGCTCCACACTGTATTCCGGAACTCTTTCATTTTTTCGAAAATTTGTCTTAAAGAGAAGATTTGGTCAATGGTTGACCTGTTCGGTCTGAAACCACCCTGGTAATCTCCAAGCTTCCTTTCCACATAATACAGTAGTCGGTCATAGAGGGCTATGGAGAATATCTTATAGGAGGTATTTAATAAACTTATCCCACGATAGTTTTCACAGTTTCTGGCATCTCCCTTTTTCTTGTAGACTGGAACAATTGTAGCCTCCAACCATTCGTTTGGGATTTTCTCGGCCTCCGAGATGTGGGAAATGAGAGTGTGGATTTCACCAACTAACGGATCACTGCCTTCTTTGAGGAGTTCGGTTTGTATTCCGTCTGGGCCGGCAGACTTGTTATTTTTCATTTTTCCCAGGATCTGTTCGATATCTTCTACATCCGGTGGTACGTCTTCGTCTATATTTTCCTCTGTTTCAAAGATAATTTCCACTCTCTCTTCATTTGCGCTTTCTGGGTTCAGCAATGTCTGGAAATGGTTTCTCCATCGTTCCAGTATTTCGTCGTCTGCGACCAGCAGACGTCCAGTTTCATCACTTATCATGCAGTTCTGCTTTGTACCGTTCTTCTGCTCATTCACATCCCGATAGAACTTTCTGGCATCTTGCGAGTTCTATATTCTTAATATTTTCATTTATTTTAATCCTCTTCTTTCTTCTAATAATATTCTTTGTATATTTCCTCGCGTCCTGGTATTCCTTTTTTGTCTGCCTTGTGTCTCTATTCAGCCACTTCATTCTCTTTCTGCTTCGCGTCTTTATGGCTGCTTCGCATTCTGTGTCAAACCAAGCATTTTTTGGTGTTCTCTGATCTGACTTACAGTATTCATCTGCAGCCTCTGTTATTGATTGTTTGATATTTTGCCATTTCGTTTCAATTTCATCATTTCCGTTTGTGGCTTGATACGTTCTTACACTGCCCTGCAATTTTTCCTTAAAGCCTATTTTTACTTGTTCGTCCTTTAAGCTTTCCACGTTCCATTTTCTAGTCTTCCCTTGGTGCCTATGTACATTATATTTTGCTTTGCTGGTGAAGGTCGCTATTACTAGGAAATGATCGGAATTAATATCCGCTCCTCTAAAAGACCTCACATCATTTACCTTGTTAAAATGTTCGCTTGATACTAGCACATGGTCAATCTGGGTAGTAACTCCATTGGGCGAACACCAGGTGTGTTTGTGTTTCTCCTTGTGGGGGAATATTGTGCTCATCATAATCAGGCTGCGAGATGCGGCAAAATTTATCATCCGTTCGCCGTTATCATTTGTTTCGTTGTGGAGGCTATACTTCCCTATCGTCGGCATAAATATTTCTTCTTTCCCTACCTGGGCGTTGAAATCACCTAGGACTACTTTTAGGTCAGCAGCAGGACAGCTCTATCCAATTCTTCGTAGAACAGATCTTTTTCTTCCTCACTCTTTTCCTCTGTTGGTGAATGAACGTTTATAAACGTCATATTGCTTGATTGCCCTCTTCTCCTCAGCATGCAGATTCTGTCATTGATGGGCTTAAAATCTAACACTGCTCGGCTAAATCGCTTTGACACTATGAATGCTGTCCTGAATGCATGTTTATCTTGACCCCCACTATAGAACATAGTAGATTCTTGGTTCTGGATTCTGCCACTTCCTTTCCACCTTACCTCTTGGATGGCTGCCAGGTCTACTTTCATCCTGTTTAGTTGATCAGTCAGCTCTCTGAGTGCGCCAGCTCTGTATAGTGTCCTAACATTCCATGTTGCATATCTGATGGTCCTTTTTCGTTTTCCGTGTCGGTTCCTTAGATCAGTCCGATTTCCGAGGCTTGTTTGTTGGATTCTTTTAACAATGAAAATTTTTCACGGGGGGCGGGTTGTCAGCCCTCCCTCCAACCCTCCTGTTTTATCCGGGCTTGGGACCGGCTGTGGAGTCTAGCAAGCTAACCACACAGGCACAGTTCCATTTTTAGTATATTGAATATATATTTACTAAAGACACAATTGATGGGATTGGAAAACAAAGAGAGAATTTTATTAAAGAATATTACATTTATTTTAAAAGTATTTTTCAGTGTATTAAAATATGTTATTTCTGATGAAAATTCTTTTCCTTATTTAGGAAGTAAGGTGTTAGAAAATGAATTTTATAAGCCCGTTGCTTTTAAGCACCATCAAGCATAACATATCTCATAAAGAACTTAAATAAATCGAAAATTTATGGTTCATTAAAATACATAATAACCTCAATATCTTCTTAAAGTAACAAGCTATACATAAATAGCTAAATCAAAAATAAATAAAAATTTAACATTTAAACAGTTTTAAGCTTTAAAACAAAAATAAGACTTGTAATGTCTTGGTACAATGACTTCTATATTACACCAATGACAAAATTAATAAATCTAAACATAAAATAAAACATTCTTTTCAAATTTCATGAAAGAACATTTTTCTTTTTTCATATTAAAGCAGTGCATGTTGGTATGTTTAATCATTAGTGCTGAGTGATAGGAATCAGATGATCTGGACCTCCAAGAGCAGGAAGTGGAGCTTCAACAGTTAAAACACCATCTTTGCTCAGTGAAGATTTGATAGATTCAGGATTAGTGCCTTTGGGCAGCAGGAACTCTCTGTTGTATTCCCGGTAAACAGACTTGCTTTCTGTTTTTTCCTCATGTTTAGCATGAACCTGCATAAAATAATAAAAAGATACATTAATGTGAATTATAACAAGTGTGAAAAAATCCTATTTTTCATAACTTTTATAACAATAGGGTGAAAAAAGAAAAAACAATTCTAAGGAAAATATAAACTAAAATTAGCTCTTACAAGAAGTTTATTGTCGACCGTCTTGACAACTATTTCCTCTGGCTGGTATTGGCTGACATCAAACCTTAGTTTCAGCATTTTGTTGTCACCTTCTTCTTGAATTAATGGGGAATTCAAGCCTTGGAGCCAGTTTTGTCCCTTGTCAGGGCCAAGACCACCACCTGTGCTTGATGAAACGGAGTTAGTACTTGAGCTGAAAACAAAATTTTACATGAGCGATAATTTGTAAACAAATATTATTATATAAACATATATAATATATAATGTATAATATATATAATATAATATGTATAATATATATCATATAATGTGTAGAAATATAAAGATAGAAAATATCTGTTCATACGAGCATACTTATTTATTTCAAGCTCATATTATTATCACTAAAAATAACATTATATATATAACAATATATAATATTATATTGTCTTGTATTGTTTCAATCAGATACTAATAATGTAGACAAGTCCACAACAGCAGAGATGGCAGCATATACTTTAATTACTTGATTTATCCTCTGACTCTTGATTTATGTCACATTGGACTGACCTTAAGTATTTAACATTTGTTCCTATTCTGACAAAAGCTTATTATTTTCCACCTTTTGTGTACCAGGCATGAAATCCTTTGACACGGAAACCCAGGTAATGAAAACATTAGGCTATACATCTTTCCAGTATTACTTGACAATGAAAAGGTATTTTTAAAGTGATGAATAACTGGACTTTACAATAAATTGAGTATAACATTTTCTATTATATGAATATTCACTAATTTATCATTATTGTGAATATGGTTCTTGGTTCCTGGACATTGTTGGTAAAATGGGTAGTGAATTTTAAGATGCACCTTTTAAATTCAAAGCTGCATATGAACTGAAGTTGAATCTGAGAACAGACACAATCAGCAGATAATCATCAGGTAAGAATTGGAATGACAAAGATATTTGTCATACATCCTGTCCAATTCAGCTCTTATTTTAATACGAACAACTGAAGAATAAATAGCCCCCTTTTTTTATTTTAATGGTGTCATGCTAAAGCCTGCTGTTATATATTTATTTGCGCGTGACAAATATCCTTGAAATTCACCATTGAAATTAAACATGGAAGAATAGATTAAGAGATGATTAATTACAAAAGAAAATCCAATCTTAGGAACTCAGTGTATGGTGGTAAGCAAAGAAGTATATGAAATATGTACCTCAAAACAATACATGAATACTACGAATACTGCAATACTAGGTGTATAAGAAAACTTAAAATTTAAAAACAAAAGATAATAAAAAAAATTAATAGAGAAAACATAATTACATTAGGTACCATCTACTTTTTATTTCTCTTGAATATAAAGATTTGTATAACTAAATTATTCTTGGTTATTATTATTTTTATTTACAACATACAAGGTTGTTTAATGTATTTATTTATTTGTTTTAGAATTATTGAGTCATTCATTTTCCTTTTGCACCTAGAATAGCTAATTATATTATTATGAATAATAACACCAATATAAACTGTTTCAAAAAGATTTAGTTAGACATATTTTAGGGATAACTATGAACAAGCAGTTACTGCCCATTAAAAGTACACTTGATACATCAAAGTGAATCAAAAGATCAAAATTTTGTTTTTGTCCAAAAAGTTACCCAAATTTAAATCATCAGCATTTATAATTTTATCAACTCAATCATTTAAAAAGTTTTTATTCAAAGAGAGTATACATCAAAACCATGTTATATATTTAGTGCGATAGCAACAATGAAAAATGCAATAAATGAATGATGATTGAGGGCTGATCTAGAAACTGATGAATACACGAAAAAAAAAAGCTTCAAATGTTTAAAAAATCTTTAAATTATGCAAACAAGGTCAGGATTCAATATTTTTACATAAGAAAAGTCGTTCAGAAAAAGTAGATGATGTGAAAAAAAACATGGCTTCATTGTTTTATAAGGTGTAGTTAAATCAATATCAATTAAAGATAAACAAATTAATCTAAACAGCATATTATCGGTAAAATATTCTTACTATGAAGCATGATTTTAGCAAAAAGCCCAATAACAAATTAAGCATTAGCAAATAAATTAAATTTATCTCATAACATTAATAATCAAGAATATTTCTTAATCTTATTTACTTTTTAAACTTAATTAATATTCAGTTAATCTGAATAATAATCTGATATTCATGATTTCAATATAACTGACAATCAACCAAGACAACATACTTACATATAGAGTAATTAGGTCAGTGTTCATAGTGAAAAGTAATTTTAAATTCATAAAAAAATCTATCAAATATTTTAAATTAGTAAAAAATATATCTTACACAATTTTCAATTCAAATTTCTCATTTCATAGAAAACATTTACTTAGATTACTAATCTAAGGCAACATACAAATTAAGAAAATAAAATTAACTAAACAATGTTCTAATGAGCGAGAGTATATGAGACTAAAAAACAAAACAAAAAAACATAGTACATAAAAAGTTTCAGTAAGAGTTTGAACATAGCAAAATATTCAAACATGCTAACAGATATAAATTATAAATAAATAAATAAATAAATAAATATATATATATATATATATATATATATATATATATATATATATATATATATATATATATATGTGTGTGTGTGTGTGTGTGTGTGTGTGTATTTATTTATTAAAAATTTACACTTCAGTAAAAAAATGCTAAGCTTCTAATATTATTCTTTATTTATTTATATACAATAACAAAAAGGTTTTTAATAGGGATTATCAAAAAATTTAAAGTAAACTTTTTAAGGGCACCATAGTGAAAAATAAAGTCAGATCACAAGGTTTCACTCTTTGAATTCAGAAGAAAAAAAAGGCACCTGTACCCACGTAATCCTTCAATATTATTTTTCAAGCCAGAAAGACATAATTTATTTTGAACCACAAGCAAAGTAGAAGATTGAGAACTCCCTCAACTTCGACAAGTTTGATACTACCAAATATTAATTAATAGTCAGATTCGTTTATATTAACATTTTAAATAAAAATGAGAATCGAAACTTTCATTTGGAATTAGCATTTCCAAACAAACAGCTAAACCAAGGGACTGCTGTCAAATTAGATGAATAATAAAATAAGATATACTAAAAATAAACTGTACAAACATACAATGAAAACATCAGAGGAAAATATTATACTATAATAAATTTTATAAAGTACTGAATATTAAAGGGGGATTCTTATTTCAAAAATATAGAAAAGGGGAAACCCAACGATTTTTACAGTCTAATAAGGGAAAAATATCTTGCTATAAAAATTTATTTTTTCTAAGTTTGTAGGAGGTTTCTTATTAACTGCCCCCTTCAATTATTTAATTAATCTTAAAGTACTAAACTTTTATATAGTTATAAGTACTAATTTCAATCAGGGTGCTTATAAAAAATTTAAGTCACTACTCATGATCATTTAATTGCTATACAAACATGATTACATAAAATCAAACCTATTCAGCTAAAAACATCAATGGGCAAAATATTATGTTATAAAAAATGAAATAAATTTTATTTGAGTAACATATTAAAAAAAAAAAACAAAAAAAAAAAAAACAGTCCCAATAATGAAGCATTTACAGCAAAAATAATGATTTACTAAAAATAACGGCATGAAACATTCCTCTTCTTTTGAAAAAGAAAAATACTTTTTAAACCAATCATATGATTGTTAACTATAATCATGAAGTATTAACTAAAATCAGACTCTAAAAATATTATAAAAAATCATGTTAGGATTTTGTAGAATAATCTTAATGATAGCATTAGGAAATAATTAAAATTGATTCCACTACTCAAAAATTCACTAATATAAAATCTAACCATAATTACAAAAAAAAGAAAGAAAAAAGCTAATCATTCCAGAACATTCAACTATGGGAAATACAAAAATAAATGAACATAAGTAATAATAGGACACAAAAAGAACTAAGCAATTATTTATTTTACCTTGATTCTCGGAAGGAGGACCACGATCCATAATGAAAGCATTCACATAATAATTATCATAAAGCAAGTAACACACAAATACTAAACGATGTGTATGATCACAAATCACAAAAGTAACGGAATAATTATTAAATTCAAATTTGAATTGATGAGTAGTTGAACTTGTTTCATTGTATGAAATTATTAAACTCATCCATATTAAACTTGCATAAAACTAAATAGTATGTTATATATATTTAGGTTATAATAATATAATATTTATTAAAGAAAAAAAAATTTAGGGTAGATAAATACTAAGATTGAAGAAAAAAATAATAATTTCTAAATCAAATTATTTAATATAAACATAAGAAATTATTTAACAAATTTATTTATTTATTTATTATTGTATATTTATTTATTATTTAACAAATTATTTAATATAAACATTTCATTTTGAAATGAAAAATAGAAGGATAATTTTATAATTAGTACATTACAGAATGTTAGAATGTTTAATTAAAAAAATATATTAATTAATTGGAAAATAAGATAGCTGATAAATAAATTAAAATAAACCAATGAATCATAAGTTCGTAACTTAATTCTTTGATCACAAGGAAATAACTTACATCTTATTTTTATTATTATTATTTTTATTTATTTATTTGGTAGTACAATCATTTTTATACATACGCCCATAAGGCAAAACATCCAAATGACAAAAAACTTTTATTATACCTAAACATTACTATAATACAAAATTTATGTCAGTAGTATAAGTTTAAAATATTAACATGCAAATAATTTTGATTCCAAAAATATCATTAAACCACTATTACAAAAATTGAGAAACAACATTATATTAACAGTAAATGTAAAAATAGATTAATAATCTTAATATATGACCTGATAATTGTGAAGATATTGGCAAAATGTAAAGAAATTGACCATGTTTATGATTAGAGATAAATTACATTTTATTTTTAATATTTAATGATGATTATCTTATTCAGTTTATCAATGAATATCTACATAGATGAAGCCAAAGCGACAGGTTAAAAAAATACATTACTCGAAATAAAATTATTTTATTTAAGGAGGAATTCAACAGATGACAAAAATGTTTCATAGGCCAGCGTTTGTCAAGTATATAAATAAATAAAAAATAAAAATCACAAACTCCACAGTGAAATAAACAATATCTAATTCATAAGGAAGTATGTGATCAGAGAAATCTAAAGCGGTTCCTGAGCTGATCTATTCTGAGCTATGTTATTCTTATCCGATCGGGTACTGAACACCATAGTCTATCAAATTTTTCATAATGTACTCCAATTAATCGATATAGATTTCAGTGTATTAGGTGAGAAAGACTAAATATGCTACAGATCCAGTGACAATTATAGTATCTAAATGGCTATTAGATTAAAAAATTAAAGAGATCCTAATCTTGGCACGAATTCCACTAAATTGTAAAATTTGGCAGTAGTTCAAGTTTATTAAGACAGTAATTAAACTTTGTTGCTCTGTGACTACTGAGTATTTTCACAGCAGAAATAACTTTTTCACTATATATGTAAAAAAAAAAACTTATATGCTGTGCTTATCAATTTACATTGCAGTAATGTTTGTAGTTATATGTACAGCATATGACCAAATGCAATGCCGGCTTATGAAAGCTCATACTCATAATGATAAGAAAAAGTCGAGGGAGATATGATTTTAAATTCGCGTGAAAAGTAGGAAATTTATTGTCCATGATATATAAGAAAATTACAGGTCCTTACCTGGTGGTTGTCCTGAAGAAGTTGGATTCTCTGTTCATCAGCTCCGATCTGAACTTAGTCATTTCTTCCTCCATTTTCCTCATTTCAGCATCGAACCGCTCTCGTATGTTGCTGAATTCTGAATCGATGACACTGAAGTCGCGCAATTTGATGGGGATGTTTCTCTTCACACCACTGTCAGCCATGTAATACACTAAACGTAGATACTGTATCAATTCACAAACCTGTCTCGACAAGGACTAACGAGCTGGAGAGCATATATGGTTTTAAATAGTACAACAGGCGTGGTGGGAGTCGGCGCTCCATTGAGCATGCGCCCATTACGTCACCCTACCACCCTCCTCCAACGAATCGACTAATATAGACAATCGACTAACATGCTTGATGATCGATTGACTTCGTTCTCACCCCCGCTAAAATTAAATTAAAAAGAAATCAAATGAATTAAAAAAATAAGATGGCTCGCAAAAAACTACTGTTTGAAGTCAGTAAATAAATACATTTCGTAACTACCTTTAGCTCAAATTAGGGTAACTGTACCAATAGTTGACAGTTTAAGAAAAAAAAATTATATTATTGACACTGTTAACCAATATATTGATGTTGGGATAATCTTTGTTATGAATTTAGTTCGGCCAATCCCTCTAGAAAACTAGGAATACAATATCATATGGTATACATTTACGGTTTTTATAAAAAATGATTTCCTAGAAACTTCTAAAATGAACCAATAGTTGACACATCAAAATGTAAAAGTTTGGAAAGTTGACATTTATGGTTTTAAAGTTGACACATGCATTAATATTTGATTTCCTGTGATTCTTAATAGGTAATAAGGACTACAATAAAAGTTAATATTTTTTTTTATTTACAAAATAGTAAATTCACAATGGAAACAAAATAAAATTTCCACAATTTAATTATTTTATACAAAAAAAGCTTAAATGAGACAAAAACAAACAAAACACATTTAAACGAAAAATCTGGTGCGTGCGCGCAACACACAACTTTCACTTACCAACTTACTTAGATTAGAAATTAATGCGTTGTGTTGATGCCACTTCTCAAAGTTACACATTTTTCCACATTCATTTCTTATTTTTGTTTTCATTTGCTCTATAAAACACACCAATTTCTTTTATTATTAAATAAAAGTTTTTACTTGAGATAATTCGGCAATGCAAGCATAATACTCCAAGCACAATGAAATTTTTACAGTCATATCTCGGGCATATTAATACATCAAATACTCAATTTAATCAAAATCGTTAGAGCGGTTTTTGAGAAAATCGAAAAAAACGTAAAAAGTTATTAAATAAAGTACCCCCTCCCCTTAAGCAATTTTGATGAAATTTTTGCTGTCACATCGCGGGCATATACCTACACTAAATACCCAATTTCAGGTTCTCTCGGTTTATAGTTTTTGAGTTAGTCTGTTCACACACACACACACACACACACACACACACACGCACACGCACACGCACACGCACACGCACACGCACACGCACACGCACACGCACACGCACACGCACACGCACACGCACACGCACACGCACACGCACACGCACACGCACACGCACACGCACACGCACACGCACACGCACACGCACACGCACACGCACACGCACACGCACACGCACACGCACACGCACACGCACACGCACACGCACACGCACACGCACACGCACACGCACACGCACACACACACAGACCATTTCTCGGGACTTGGTTATTTGGACTCAGGGGGCTCCAAAACGTGTATTTCCCTTGAAAACCGGAGGTCGAAAATCGCAATACTTCCACTTATATATACTACTATATATTTCATATATATATGAACTATATATTTCATATATAGGTAAGTGAAAGTGAAAATGAGATCACCTAGTTAAGTACATAAGTATGATAAATAGATTTTAGTAATGGACAAAGTTTCGTTTTCTTGATGTTGGGTTTGCACAATTTACGACTGTCCAATGATGAACTTCATTCTTCCAGTGCCCTTTTAGACAATTAAAGATGGCCACATTCATTTGTGGGATGAAATGTGCAGCATTTTGATATAGCGCGACTAATATAATTACAAGTATTCCATGTTCATTGCAGAATCGGGAAGTGGGGAGTCAGATGAGACGCTTGTCCATATAGGAATAGGATTATTGGCAATGCAATTTTTGCTCTCAACGATCCATGGATAGAGCACATTAGCTATAAATAAGACACTTGTCATCCATACAGACTCAGACTTTTATAAATCACCCCCAAATGGAACACTATTTGCTAATTCTGGCGGCAGTTGACATCGATGTCAACTATTGAAATTATGGATTAATATCTGTTCTAATAGTTGACACCTATTAAACAATATTAAAGCCCTAAAACATTGTATAAATATATTAAAAAGGATATCAAATGATCCTCATGAACTTAATGAATACCATAAAAGTAATTAAAACATAATTGAATTCAAATAAACCAACTAAAAAGCTTATTTAACTTGACTTCCACCTTAATGAAACAGGGTAGCTGAAACCAAGTTTTCAGGCAACTAGAAAATTCGCCATTACAACGTCTCACACACAAGCTTGAGTTTTCATCAAACTTATGTCGATGGCAGCACAGCTAACTAGTATAACTTGGCAAATTACCGCCAAATTTTGAATTAAAATAATCAACCCTGAATCTTATTATTCACACTTTTTGTGCAAAATGTCTACTATTGGAGCACCGCCAACTTATGGTACAGTTACCCTATTTATCATAATGATAAAAAATGTATTTTTTAATTTAAAAATATTTTTTTATATTTTGCGAAAGATATAATGATTAAAAATAATATTTTTATTATTTAAAATACTTTAATGACATTAATTCGATGAACGATTGTATATGTTTACAGCGAAATCACGCATTTAATTCAATAAAAAAAGATTATCTGATTCTAAGAGTTTGAAGTGGAGAAAACAAACATCGCGACCGTAAAGTTTTTGAGTTTCTTCTAAAACTCAGTTAAATTTAAATTTGTATTACTGTCTGAACACTAGCTGGGCTTCTGTTAAGTGTTTTCCTATTTCACGCACAGAAAGCCTTTTGCCACAAAATTTAGTAATGACTTCTCGTTCAGTACATGGAATTTATTTCCGCCTTAAACTCATCATCATAAAATCACCTCAAATTATGAAACAAATTTTAATATCATCAAAAATCTAAACTCCTATTTTTACATTATAACAATGTGGATCAGACTAAACTCATTTTAGCATTAAACAGATCCTAATTCTTTCAATATTTACAAGTGTATGTTGACTTTTGTCCTCTCTAAGACTTATTTGGTTCCCAGCAATATAATAATCATTACCAAAATATTTTAGGTGTAATATTTTTTCCACTTCAAGCTACCTTAATGTCAGATATTTTTTTTTAATTTAAAAAATTAACTTAATATAAATGTAATCAATTTTATAGACAATTGTTCTTCATATATTTGCGCTTTTGTTCTTACAATATAGACTTTTGTTCTTAACTGTATTTACGCTTGTATTGGTTTATTCTGTGATTGTTAGAACTTAAAAAGCCACCAAATAAGATACAATATAGATGTATTACACCTAAAGTTTGAACGTTTTCAAGCCCAAGAGTTTTTGGCGCCCACTTTTCATGACATCGCAATGGCATAATATGTAATAACTTTGAAAATGGCAACAGTAATAAAGGAAAATTACAAAGATATTTATATTTAAGACTGGCTTTGTTTTTTATTTATTTAAATATCATTTTATGTATACAAATATTTACATACTAAAGAGGGAACAATGTAGACACCTTAAGTATGAAAAGGTTATTTTTTTTATTGTTTATAAAAGGATTTCCAAGGGAAAGCGAAGGGTGCGTAACGCCGGTTCTTGTATATATGTATATATACAGGGTGTCCCGAATTTAAATGGCAAAACTTCAGGAACTTATAGGGGATCGAAAAACTAAGACAAAAAGTCTTTTAGAGATTAACTCGTTTTTGCTTAGTTTTGGAGAAAATCGCTAAAAAAGAAACAAAACAAAAATGTTATAGGTAGCGATTATCTCTTTTCAAAGTTCGTCAGGCTAGGCAGTGACATATGTAAACACTTAATGTTATCCTTTACATTCTTTTATTTGTTTACATTTTGGCTTCCTTCTAGGATTATAATTCCTAAATCAGTCTTCAGTCAGTTACTCAGATATTTTTGTGTGAATGCCGCGTACATATTCCAATGTTGAATACGCTGATATGATTTTTGAGTATGGTTTCTGTAACGGTAATGCTTTAGAAGCGGTGCGGGAGTATGCGCGCCGATTTCCAAATAGAAGAGTGCCTAATCGACGAGTCTTTTCGTTAACTTTTAATAGACTACGAGAGACTGGTTCATTCTTTATACGTAATAAAGGCGACCAATTCCAGGCAACAATAAGAGCAGATTATCGGAGAAGAAATTGTTTCCAACGCCACTTCGATAACAATCCTGAGACTAGCATCCGAAGAGCATCTGCTGCATTAGGAATATCGCGGCAAGCAATATGGCGAACTTTGAAAGGTGATAATCGCTACCCATACCATCTTTAAAAAGATCAGAATTTATTACCTCAAGATTATGTCAAGAGATTGAATTTTAGTAACTGATTTCTTGAAAAAAAATCGCGAAGATAATTTATTTCCATTAAAAATTATATGGACCGATGAAGCTACCTTTACAAGAGGAGGAATTGTTAATCAAAGAAATTATCATGTATGGGCTCTTGAAAATCCCAGAGCTATTAGAGAGAATAGGTTTCAGCATGAATTTGCTATTAACGTTTGGCTTGGAATTTGGAACGGATTACTGGTGGGACCATATTTTTTACCTGAAAGATTGAATGGAATCACATTTACACATTTTTTGGAGAACGACTTTTCTAATTATTTAGATGACATTCCTTTACAACAGCGGATTGTAATGTGGTTCCAACTCGATGGATATCCAGCTCATTATAGCAGAGCTGCTCGAACTTGGCTGGATATAAATTATCCACAACGATGGATTGGACGTGGAGGAGTAGTACCTTGGCCACCTAGACCACCTGATATGACACCCATGGATTTCTTCGTATGGGGAACCTTGAAGCAGGAAGTTTAATTGGTGTCAACTCAAGAGAGCAATTAAGAGACCGAATCATAGATGCAGTGCACCAAATATCATCAGAACAATGTTTAGCTGCAATTTATCAAGTGAGTGCTAGATGTAATGCTTGCTTTGGTGCAAGAGAACAACATTTTGAGCAATATTTACATTAAAAAGAACATAGCATAAATATAAATGTAAATAAATAGGTATAAAAATGAAAACTTGTTTTGTTTCTTTTTTTGCGATTTTCTCTAAAACTAAGCAAAAACGAGCAAATCTCTAAGGACTTTTTGTATTAGTTTTTCGGTTCCCTATAAGTTCCTGAAGTTTTGCCATTTAAATTCGGGACACCCTGAAGAACCCTGACACAAGACGGGCGTAATAATCTAGCTATTTATCGCCCTAAAACTCCCATCCTATCCTATCCTGACACAAGAACCGGCGTTACGCACCCTTCGCTTTCCCTTGGAAATCCTCTTATAAACAATAAAAAAATAACCTTTTCATACTTAAGGTGTCTACATTGTTCCCTCTTTAGTATGTATGTATATATATATATATATATATATATATATATATATATATAAAATGTAAGACTACGTATATGGGGGACAAGAGTAATAAAGGAAAATTGATAAACGATTTCGAACTTTATAATACTTAAGAGTATAATATTGTTAGCTATATACAAAATTTGCAAAAGGATTAAAAAATAAAGTATACATGGAAATGGCAATAGCCGTCTGCCAGAGTTCACTGAAAGTATAAAGTGTACAAGCACAGGTAAACAATAATAAAATACAAATATGCAATTACAATAAAGAAAACGTAGAAATTAGTTAACTTATGAGTTACTTTTAACATATTAAAATAACGTAAAACAAAGATAGAAATAAAGTAATTAAAGAGGATTAATTATACTCTGACGAACAATAAAAAAAAAAAAAAAGTCTTAAATTCAATATGCCATAGTAAAAATAAAGTAAAGAATAGAACTTATAAAGTTAAATATCAGACATCCAGGAGTACCTAGCCCTCCAAGCGTGACGAGCAAAACGGATCAAGGGACGAGGATGAGAAAGACGAGTCAGAAAAGAAATTATATCATCCCTTGTGAGACTGCGCTTGTTAAAATAAAGTAAAGGATACTCAGCCAATAGACGACACTCTCCCAAGAAGTGATACAAATCTTCACGAGAACTACAATTGCATAGAGAACATCTTGACTGATCGGGATCATTTTGAAACCAAGGACGATAATTCAAATAAAGAAGCTCTCCCCTCAATTTAAGCAGCCATTTCACCTCCAAAAAATTCAAATCTTTGGAGAGAGATGCAGTAAAGCGGTTTTTATAATCCGAGATTAAAAATTTGTATAAAAGAAAGTGGTCTGATACAATCGCGCGATTAATGTTCTTCTCATAGTAATCCTCTTTTATTTTGGAAAATAAGACCGAAAATTGTTGACTCCATAAACCCATGTCATCACTAGTGAATGATAAAGAAAAAGAGTGGAATAGAGACAGCCAATTGTTAAACCAGAATAATTTTTTGTTTATTATTTGTTGGGACACTATCTTTGGGAGCCTATGTTCCGAAAGAGAAAGAACTTACGTAATATACTTCACGTGGAGAGGAAGAGTGTAAATCATAAGAGGTTCCAAAAAGGTCTCCAGAGCCAAGATATAATTGGGATTGGAAGAAGGCAAACTAAACAGTTTTCTTACAAAAAATCCCTGAAATTTCTCCAAGACTTCATAAGACTGAAACCCCCACACTTGGGCACCACTGTTGAATACTTGAAATTTGGCCGTTAATGGGATGTTTTTGTTCATTATAAAGTTTGACCATACTCTGTTAAGACCTAGTTTAGCCACGTCTACTTTATTTTTCAAATGAGGGAAAAAGCTTAAGCGCGGCGTTAAAGTAACACCGAGATATTTGAAACGAATTACCGTTTCAATTTGTTTTCCTTTATAGAACCACCTTTCTGAAGAAGCCAGTCTGCCACCATTCCGAAAGATCATTACTTTAGATTTTTCCAAGTTTACCGTCAAATTCCACTGCTCACCGTAACCCTCAAGAATGTTAATATTCCTTTGAAGAGCTGCAGGATTATTGGCTATCAGAACGATATAATCGGCGTAGAGCAGAATCTTAACTTTCAGACTTCCTATCATTATTCCTCCCTCTAAGTATGACACAAGATCATCCACAAAGAGGGCAAACAGTATTGGACTGAGTAAACATCCCTGTCTTACACCGGAGCCAACACGGAAGAACTCGGAGTTATGTCTAAACCTCGAACTAAGGAGCAAGCAAAATAATACAACTTTTTCAAAATAAGAATAAAGCGATAGGAAACACCAAGGTTGAATAACTTTAGGAATAGAGACTGGTGATCAATTGAATCAAACGCAGATCTAAAATCGACGAAGGATTGAGAAGGTTTTTAAAATGTGAAACTAAGGCATCCAATGAGATATCATTTCCAAGAATGAAGGTCCTTTTACGAAATCGATTCACCAAACTCTAAAATTGCTTAGAATCATAAGCAGCCTTAAATTTTTCATAAAAGGAAGAAAAATATTCAGCTTTTTGAGCTTTGCAAATATTCACAAATTCTTTTTTAGCAGTGATGTAAGCTTCCTTTGCAAATCTAGAATTTGTTTTTCTAAATAAATTGAGGAGGCAAAAAGATCTTTTCCTAGCCCTCAGACAACGGTAATCGAACCATGGATTCTTTTGGAATTTTTTTATGAATGATAGGCTCTTGGAGGCTAAAGGAGAGTATGCCTTTTTAATATAGTTGACTAACACATCAGCATACTTCTGAGGATTTTCAGAAAATTGAGGGATGCTGGCAATTATTTTATCAAGGCTTGCCTTATATATTTCCTTGCTAGAGTCATTCCCATAAAGCTGAGGAAGCAATGGCATGGAGAGACAATTTATTTCTGAAAGAAGACTGAAAGTGATGGAGAGGGGTTGATGTTGATGCTGAAAACGAAATGTGTTTTTCTAATTTCGTCGATAATAACAGATAAAATAATTAAAATTTCCCCCTTCCCCATTTTTCGACGTTTTGATACTTATTATGCTATTCGGGGTGGGGGAAAAATCCAAAAATTAAACATCATAAATATCGGTCTAGCCGTTTTTGATTTACAAATGGATTAAAAAACCCGAATTTGTTTTATATATGAACAATAGACTATACAATGCCTAAAAGTCAAAATAATAAAAATGATAGGACAGATATTGAAAGTCAAATGTCTGATTAAGATTTCAGAATGAGTAAAAAAAAAGATTTTTTTTTTCTAGCTTTAACTTTGATTTAATAAAAATGGAAAAAAAGTTCAGTTAGATCCCTTGTCTTACAAGATAAACATGTATGATAATATGTTTAATTTTTTTTACAAAAAATTAACATCCTCTCTAACCCCCCCCCCCCCTCTATTTGTATACGCACCTGTACCGAATATTAAAATTTTCTAATCACATATTATTATACAACGTTCGGTGCAAATTTTAAATATTAGGATATTAAATTTAATTAATTCATAACGTGGAAAGATACAAAATGGTGTGGGTAGGTACGTGGGTTGTTGTTTGCCACGTAGCCACATTCCCAACTGCCGCCTCCAACAATGCCTCTGCGCCTTATATGGGCGTCTCCAAAGACACCCTTCATCCATGTTTCAGCTACCCACTTCCTTTATAGGTCTTCCTAGTCCGGTTGCGGGGATACTACACCACGCTCTACAAGTTTATGATCTGGAATAAGATCCAGCACGGATTACAAACTGCTTAATTTCCAGCGCATGAGACCAATGCAAAAAATCAACCGTTAATTTTCAAATGAATAGCAATGCCCTCGGATTGGGATGAAATAACAATCGCTAAAACATACATAAATACATTAATTTTCATGTATCACAAAATAAATTAAATTACACTGTACAGATCTACTGTTTAGATATCTAAAAATTGCTATTCATCTTCCTATCCCAACGAATTTAAATTATTCCATCATTTGGAGGCTTGAGATACTAATTTAGCAATGAGCCCATTTTTTTTCGGGTGTTCCAATATTGAAACAGCTAACTTTTTGTGGAAAAGTTAGTTCCATATACTTATAATATTGATGTATATATTTTATTTAGCCTATTAGGCGCGTATGCTATAAAAGACATAAAATTCCATTAGCTCTAAATTGAGGATTATCACAAAAACTCTCTGTATCTGGAAAAAAAACGGCCATTTAAAATTATAAGATCGTTTTCGTTGCAAAAGTCTATAATATTTGAACCATGAGAATTTAGAACTAAGTCTTTTGATTTTCTGGTCAAAGAACAATTTGGATTGTTAATTATTAAATCACTAATTATTAAATTACTCAGAGGAATTTCCGGTCACAGTTGTTGTCAGGCAAGGAGATGCTTTAGCCTGCCTTCTATTTAATCTAGCCCTAGAGAAGGCTGTCAGAAGCTCAAATATACAAACAACTGCTACAATTATGAGCCGAACAGTACAAATTTTGGCGTTCGCAGACGATCTTGACATAATTGGCAGGTCAAAAATAGCTGTAGAGGAAGCGTTCCTGGAGCTAGAATCTAGTGCAAGATCCCTAGGGCTGATTGTGAATGAGGGAAAAACCAATTATATGGTGTCTGGACAACGAGCAGATCCTGGGGAAACAGTGCAGTTCGGCAGTTTCAGATTTGAGAAGGTGAACGAGTTCAGATACCTGGGAACACAGGTTAACTCAGATAACGATAATACTGCCGAAATAAGGAGCCGGGTCACTGCTGCTAATAAATGTTTTTTTGGCTTAAGACCTCAGCTGAGAAGCAACCTTCTTTCCAGGACAACAAAGCTGGTTCTCTACAAGGTGCTAATACGCCCCGTCCTTACTTATGGCTCGGAAGCTTGGACATTGACGAATGCCGATATGCAAACATTGCTGATATTTGAAAGGCGGATCCTGCGCTGCATTTTTGGAGGAATCCAAGTCGAGAATGAATGGCGAAGGCGCACAAACCGGGAATTGTATGACCTGATGAATGGGCCTGATGTGGTTAGAGTCATCAAACTTGAAAGACTGCGGTGGGCCGGCCATGTGGCCCGTATGGATGACTCTGAAATCCCGAAGAAGACTCTCACCGAGACACTCCATGGGACAAGACGACGCGGACGGCCAATGCTGAGATGGCAGGACAGTGTGGCCCAGGATGCTAGCTCTCTCCTCGGAATTCAAAACTGGAAAGCGGCTGCACTAGACAGGGACAACTGGCGAAAGCTGATAAAGGAGGCCATGACTCGTTAGCGGGTTGTAGTGCCGAATAATAATAATTATTAAATCATCCGGAATCACCTGGGCTGAACCGACTCTAACATTGAAATCACCAACCAGAACTTTCTTTTCTCTAGGGCAGGATCATAAAATTCAGAGAGAGCTTTAAAGTCTGACTCCCAACTCTTACTATTCAAATAAACCGTAAGAAAGTAAAGCTCGAGTTCATTTTGCCTTAGACATATTACAGACTGATCAGCTATCGCGATAATAGACAGGACCTCGCAAGAACGCCTGACCCCTATCAATTTACCACCGCTCGCCCGTCCACGCCCGGATCGCCGCACAGTGGGACGAGTCCACACTCCTTTTGGACATCGGCTATAACTCTCAAAGAAATTTCGCTGGACTTCTCAAATCTTGTCAGTTTATGTCTTTGAGGATGCAGAATCTTAATTATTGTCATTTCATTCATAATCATTATATATATATATATATATATATATATATATATATATATATATATATATATATATATATATATATGTGTGTGTGTGTGTGTGTGTGTACATTATAAATATAAAATGTATTAGTATAAATTCAAATTTCATTAACAATTTTATATTAAAATTTATAGCAATTACGTTTACAGTAGTATGTTGTAACAATTAAACGATTCGCTATCAATTTTTCATTGGAAGGATCAGATTTTACTTGAATATCCAAAGATTTTTTTTTTTGTATTGACTAATATTCCATTAGCTCTAAATTGAGGATTATCACAAAAACGATAAACGAGTAAATTCACGCCATTTCCATTTTCAATATTTATATATTCGTCCTTAACTCGGCTTTACGTCTCGTGCGACGGTGAATCGGTTTTAACAAGTATTGATAATTTATTCCTGGTTTATATGTACGTTTATACGAAATACGTTTATTTTGAAACACTGAAGGTAACTTCACTATAAATGGTTCCAACCTCTACACCGCCTTTGCTATTTTTGTTCCTCTTACGAATAAAGCAGAATCAAGACATTAACATTTTTTCCCTAGAATATAGGTAAGTATTAATAGCATTTCCAAGTCTATTTGAACCTTTTCCAAGTCAACTGTAACCCTTTCCAAGTCAAAAGAAACCTTTTCCAAGTCAAGTGTAACCTTTTTCAAGTCAAGTGTAACCTTTTCCAAGTCAAGTGTAACCTTTTCCAAGTCTACTGCAACCCTTTCCAAGTCACAAGAAACCCTTTCCAATTCAAATGTAACCCTTTCCAAATCAAATGGAACCACTTTCAATAGATAAATGATATAGATAGGGTGACGATTGAGTTGGAAGGGTTTTAACGATTTTGATCAAACTGGGTATTTGATGTATGTATATGCCCCCGACGTGACAGCAAAAATTTCATCAATATTTGTCAAACGGAGGGGGGTACTTTATTTAATGAATTTTGTCTAATTTTTACGTTTTTTTTTCAATTTTATCCTGAACGGATCAAACGATTTTGATCAAATTCGTCATGTTTAATGTGAATCAAGTATTCTTTAATAGTAGGTAAAGCTTATCATTATTAAAATGTTTTGAGGGGCCTTTAATGGGGAAGGGGCCTTTTTTGTTTTCCTATAAAGTACCTTTGTTTTTGTTTACATGGAGAAATTAACTGTCTCTCGTTACGCCTAAAAATAAAAATTGTCTAAATATAAAATATGAAAAAAATCAAGTAAACCTATAGAGTAGAAAAAAAGATATTGTTGTTTTGAAAAAAAACTTGTTGAAAAAATATTATGGGATTTAAAATATAAATTTAATGTTATGAAATGTAATTAATCACAAATAATTAAAGGAAGATGATATGAGGAAGTCAGAAGATATTAGTGTAAAAATAATAGATATCGTCTATTTTAAGATATTTTAATCTGTACCCTAGGACTCATGACAAGTAATGGGTTGATTATTTTGAAAAGATACACCGTTTATAAGTCAAGGATTGTCCAAGGAGGTGGAGATTTTCCCCTTAATTACTTACTTAATTAAGATTACACACTTTATGGGGCAGAGTGTGCCCGGAGAGGATGTTTCGACTCCTGAGTCAAACACTTGACTATTGAAACTGAATAAAAGAATATTCGCCATAGCCAAACTCCAGACTTTAAGCATACGAGTACAATAATTTTAATTAACTACTGACTATTTTTCAAAAACGTATTAATTAAAAAACATCCTTAATCGAACCCTAAATTTATATTTATAATATCGTAAATCATTTATATTTATTTTTTCCAGTTGACTTTGAGTACTTGAAGAGCAGGGGTTCCCAAAGTGGGGGGGGGGGCACCAGGAGGCCTTAAGGACACGTCGGGGGGGGGGCGGGGGGAAGCAGGTTAGAATAAAAAAATACTCACTTGGTTAAAATTTGAGTTAAAAATTTTGTAGTAACAAATTTCATATTGTAGGTTATTATTGTGTAGGGGGGGGGGGGTGAGAGGCATCCATTTCATCAGGGGGGCTTTAAAATTAAACTATGGGGGGTACAAAATTTTGGGAAACCGCGTTTTATATCCGTTGGTTGCCTGAGCCAGCTTCTTCCACCACTGCTACTTATCGCATTCCTGCATGCAGTTTTACAGCAAATTGGTTGATTCTGTGTATCCATCTGCTTTCCGACTTCTCAGTTGGTCTCTTGTCAATTGAGGCATCTACTGCTGTTGTATATAGACTTCCTGGTAAATAGCCTTGAACCGTTCATCATAACCTCCCTTGCCTTCAAATCATGAGACTGACTTCTCCTCCTTACGATAAGACTACCTGTCCACTTGAGAATAAACGGTCTCGAGACTTGGGTCACAAATGAAAATTGTTCTGAGAGCAGTGTCGGTGACAAGCTTTACCAGGCATCCGAGACTTCCCATGACACAAGAGGACATGATCAATCTTTGCTCTCGTGATCCAGTCTCAAGTCTTCCGTCACTGTTTGAAGAGTTGTTACTTTATCAAGAGACTAACGTTTTTTTATTTTAACTTTCTTTTACACAATGAGTGAGAATAAGGTGATACCAATTAAAAGATAGTGGACTGATAAAGAAGTTTTTCAATTAATCCTTCTTTATAAGTTTTTATGTAATGTGAAATATAAATTATATAGGAGCATGTATGAGAAATTTGCGGTAAAATTAAATAAATGCGATACTGATGAAGAACAGCGGAAGATTCACAATTTACGTAATCAGGTATTTTTTCACTAGTTGTATATTCACTAGATGTGAAGAATAGTTGCTTACTATTAAACTTTAAAAAAAAAAAAAAAAATCTGGTGCGTGCGCGCAACACACAACTTTCACTTACAACTCACTGTTTTGTTAATGCATTATTTATTGTTGGTGCATCTTTTCAAAATAATCAACCCATTACTTGTCATGAGTCCTAGGGTACAGATTAAAATATCTTAAAATAGACGATATCTATTATTTTTATACTAATATCTTCTGACTTCCTCATATCATCTTCCTTTAATTATTTGTGATTACTTACATTTCATAACATTAAATTTATATTTTAAATCCCATAATATTTTTTCAACAAGTTTTTTTCAAAACAACAATATCTTTTTTTCTCCTCTATAGGTTTACTTGATTTTTTTCATATTTTATACTTAGACAATTTTTATTTTTTGGCGTAACGAGAGACAGTTAATTTCTCCATGTAAACAAAAACAAAGGTACTTTATAGGAAAACAAAAAAGGCCCCTTCCCCATTAAAGGCCCCTCAAAACATTTTAATAATGATAAGCTTTACCTACTATTAAAGAATACTTGATTCACATTAAACATGACGAATTTGATCAAAATCGTTTGATCCGTTCAGGATAAAATTGAAAAAAAAACGTAAAAATTAGACAAAATTCATTAAATAAAGTACCCCCTCCGTTTGACAAATGTTGATGAAATTTTTGCTGTCACGTCGGGGGCATATACATACATCAAATACCCAGTTTGATCAAAATCTTTAAAACCGTTTTTGAGTAACTAAAAAAAAAAACACGTGAAAATGAGACAAAATTTATTAAGTAAACTGCCCCCTCTGGTTGATCAATTTTGATGAATTTTTACAGCTATATCTCGGGCATATTAATAGATCAAATACTCAGTAATAAAAATCGTTATAGCCATTTTTGAGAAAATCGAAAAAACGTAAAAAGTTATTAAATAAAGTACCCCCTCCGTTTGACCAATTTTGTTGAAATTTTTGCTGTCTCATATCACTGTAATCAGGTATTTTTTCACTAGTTGTATATTCACTAGATGTGAAGAATAGTTGTTTACTATTAAACTTTAAAAAAAAAAAAATCTGGTGCGTGCGCGCAACCCACAACTTTCACTTACAACTCATTGTTTTGTTAATTGCCACTTCTCAAAGTCACACATTTTTCCACATTCATTTCTTATTTTTGTTTTTATTTTCTCTATAAAAAAAACAATAATTTTTTTTTATTTTTAAATAAAAGTTTATACTTGTGATACTTCGGCAATGCAATAATAATACTCCAAGTCGCCTGATTTTAAAATTCCCTTTGGAGTTGTTGAAATCGGAGAAATTAGCACCAACTAAATCGTTTAGCTTATTAATGCCGTTTTCACTCGAAAACCTCAAACCTTCTTCATTGGACCAGAAAAATTAATGTCCGAGAACAAAAAGATAATTTGTTCTAACCTGCACATTAAGCCTTAATATTTCACGTCTTAACAGGAGCAACTTTTTCTTCGAGGGTTTTCTGGAAGATCTTGGTGAATAACTTATCCTGTATCTTTTAGTAGTTTAGTAGAATTGAGAATTTTCCTTTTATCTTGCGGGCGAGAGAAAGAGATTAGAAGAGGTCGCTTAACGTTACTCTCATGACCCAAAGGAAAAACATTTAAGTTTTCCGGAAGAAGATCGACCTTAAGAATCTCTCTGCAAAAGTCAGCCAGAATAGAAGTACCAGACCAGTACATTAAAACCTTTAAAAATTAAATTGTTTCGACGAGAGGCTTTAGTTGTTACAGAGTATAGATGGAATCACATCATGAAAACAATTTCTCACAGATTATAAGATGATTATTTAATACATATATAATCAAATATAAGAGATCGGATTTTCAAATTGAATAAGGGTCAAACATGTGCGTTTGTATGTATTTTTAACTTAAAAATCTGTAACTAAACATGAGGAATATTTAATAAAATAATAACAAAACTAAAAAAAAAAATTAAATATCAAGGGGCGTATAAACTTTTGTAAAAGAAGTTTAAATGTACATATATTGTACGCGTTTTTATTTTGAGTCAAAATAACCACGTCACGCGAAATGGTCTGTGTGTGTGTGTTTGTGTGTGGGTGCGTGCGTGCATGTGTGTGAGTGCGTGCGTGCGTGCGTGTGTGTTTGTTTGTTTGTGTGTGTGTGTGTGTGTGTGTGTGTGTGTGCGCGCGCGCGCGCGCGTGTGTGTGTGTGTGTGTGCGCGCGCGCGCGTGTGTGTGTGTGTGTGTGTGTGTGTGTGTGTGTGTGTGTGTGTGTGTGTGTGTGTGTGTGTGTGTGTGTGTGTGAACAGACTAGCTTAAAAACTATAAACCGTGCGAATTTGAAATTAGGTATTTAGTGTAAGTATATGCCCGCGATGAGACAGCAAAAATTTCAACAAAATTGGTCAAACGGAGGGGGTACTTTATTTAATAACTTTTTACGTTTTTTCGATTTTCTCAAAAATGGCTATAACGATTTTTATTACTGAGTATTTGATCTATTAATATGCCCGAGATATAGCTGTAAAAATTCATCAAAATTGATCAACCAGAGGGGGCAGTTTACTTAATAAATTTTGTCTCATTTTCACGTGTTTTTTTTTTTTAGTTACTCAAAAACGGTTTTAAAGATTTTGATCAAACTGGGTATTTGATGTATGTATATGCCCCCGACGTGACAGCAAAAATTTCATCAACATTTGTCAAACGGAGGGGGTACTTTATTTAATGAATTTTGTCTAATTTTTACGTTTTTTTTTCAATTTTATCCTGAACGGATCAAACGATTTTGATCAAATTCGTCATGTTTAATGTGAATCAAGTATTCTTTAATAGTAGGTAAAGCTTATCATTATTAAAATGTTTTGAGGGGCCTTTAATGGGGAAGGGGCCTTTTTTGTTTTCCTATAAAGTACCTTTGTTTTTGTTTACATGGAGAAATTAACTGTCTCTCGTTACGCCAAAAAATAAAAATTGTCTAAGTATAAAATATGAAAAAAATCAAGTAAACCTATAGAGGAGAAAAAAAGAAAAATATTCCGTCAACTCATAAAACACGTTGAGCCCACGCATGCGGAGTACATGCATTGCTCATAATTAAAGCCGTTCTGTTCATTTCATGGGAAATTATTTGTTTCATGGTAACTAAATGAAGTTTTCAACAACTCCAAAGGGAATTATAAAATCAGACGACTTGGAGTATTATTATTGCATTGCCGAAGTATCACAAGTAAAAACTTTTATTTAAAAATAAAAAAAAAAAAAATATTGTTTTTTATAGAGAAAAAAAAAGAAAGAATTGAATGTGGAAACATGTGTGACTTTGAGAAGTGGCAATTAACAAAACAGTGAGTTGTAAGTGAAAGTTGTGTGTTGCGCGCACGCACCAGATTTTTTTTTTTTTAAAGTTTAATAGTAAGCAACTATTCTTCACATCTAGTGAATATACAAAAAAAAAATACCTGATTACGTAAATTGTGAATCTTCCGCTGTTCTTCATCAGTATCGCATTTATTTAATTTTACCGCAAATTTCTCATACATGCTCCTATATAATTTATATTTCACATTACATAAAAACTTATAAAGAAGGATTAATTGAAAAACTTCTTTATCAGTCCACTATCTTTTAATTGGTATCACCTTATTCTCACTCATTGTGTAAAAAAAAGTTAAAATAAAAAAACGTTAGTCTCTTGATAAAGTAACAACTCTTCAAACAGTGACGGAAGACTTGAGACTGGATCACGAGAGCAAAGATTGATCATGTCCTCTTGTGTCATGGGAAGTCTCGGATGCCTGGAAAAGCTTGTCACCGACACTGCTCTCAGAACAATTTTCATTTGTGACCCAAGTCACGAGACCGTTTATTCTCAAGTGGACAGGTAGTCTTATCGTAAGGAGGAGAAGTCAGTCTCATGATTTGAAGGCAAGGGAGGTTATGATGAACGGTTCTAGGCTATTTACCAGGAAGTCTATATACAACAGCAGTAGATGCCTCAATTGACAAGAGACCAACTGAGAAGTCGGAAAGCAGATGGATACACAGAATCAACCAATTTGCTGTAAAACTGCATGCAGGAATGCGATAAGTAGCAGTGGTGGAAGAAGCTGGCTCAGGCAACCAACGGATATAAAACGCGGTTTCCCAAACTTTTGTACCCCCCCATAGTTTAATTTTAAAGCCCCCCTGATGAAATGGATGCCTCTCACCCCCCCCCCCCCCCTACACAATAATAACCTACAATATGAAATTTGTTACTACAAAATTTTTAACTCAAATTTTAACCAAGTGAGTATTTTTTTATTCTAAACTGCTTCCCCCCGCCCCCCCCCCCGACGTGTCCTTAAGGCCTCCTGGTGCCCCCCCCCCCCCACTTTGGGAACCCCTGCTCTTCAAGTACTCAAAGTCAACTGGAAAAAATAAATATAAATGATTTACGATATTATAAATATAAATTTAGGGTTCGATTAAGGATGTTTTTTAATTAATACGTTTTTGAAAAATAGTCAGTAGTTAATTAAAATTATTGTACTCGTATGCTTAAAGTCTGGAGTTTGGCTATGGCGAATATTCTTTTATTCAGTTTCAATAGTCAAGTGTTTGACTCAGGAGTCGAAACATCCTCTCCGGGCACACTCTGCCCCATAAAGTGTGTAATCTTAATTAAGTAAGTAATTAAGGGGAAAATCTCCACCTCCTTGGACAATCCTTGACTTATAAACGGTGTATCTTTTCAAAATAATCAACCCATTACTTGTCATGAGTCCTAGGGTACAGATTAAAATATCTTAAAATAGACGATATCTATTATTTTTACACTAATATCTTCTGACTTCCTCATATCATCTTCCTTTAATTATTTGTGATTAATTACATTTCATAACATTAAATTTATATTTTAAATCCCATAATATTTTTTCAACAAGTTTTTTTTCAAAACAACAATATCTTTTTTTCTACTCTATAGGTTTACTTGATTTTTTTCATATTTTATATTTAGACAATTTTTATTTTTAGGCGTAACGAGAGACAGTTAATTTCTCCATGTAAACAAAAACAAAGGTACTTTATAGGAAAACAAAAAAGGCCCCTTCCCCATTAAAGGCCCCTCAAAACATTTTAATAATGATAAGCTTTACCTACTATTAAAGAATACTTGATTCACATTAAACATGACGAATTTGATCAAAATCGTTTGATCCGTTCAGGATAAAATTGAAAAAAAACGTAAAAATTAGACAAAATTCATTAAATAAAGTACCCCCTCCGTTTGACAAATATTGATGAAATTTTTGCTGTCACGTCGGGGGCATATACATACATCAAATACCCAGTTTGATCAAAATCGTTAAAACCCTTCCAACTCAATCGTCACCCTATCTATATCATTTATCTATTGAAAGTGGTTCCATTTGATTTGGAAAGGGTTACATTTGAATTGGAAAGGGTTTCTTGTGACTTGGAAAGGGTTGCAGTAGACTTGGAAAAGGTTACACTTGACTTGGAAAAGGTTACACTTGACTTGAAAAAGGCTACACTTGACTTGGAAAAGGTTTCTTTTGACTTGGAAAGGGTTACAGTTGACTTGGAAAAGGTTCAAATAGACTTGGAAATGCTATTAATACTTACCTATATTCTAGGGAAAAAATGTTAATGTCTTGATTCTGCTTTATTCGTAAGAGGAACAAAAATAGCAAAGGCGGTGTAGAGGTTGGAACCATTTATAGTGAAGTTACCTTCAGTGTTTCAAAATAAACGTATTTCGTATAAACGTACATATAAACCAGGAATAAATTATCAATACTTGTTAAAACCGATTCACCGTCGCACGAGACGTAAAGCCGAGTTAAGGACGAATATATAAATATTGAAAATGGAAATGGCGTGAATTTACTCGTTTATCGTTTTTGTGATAATCCTC
The DNA here is from genome assembly GCA_911387785.2 of Aelia acuminata. NCBI lineage: Eukaryota > Metazoa > Arthropoda > Insecta > Hemiptera > Pentatomidae > Aelia > Aelia acuminata. Next base: position 93,320,167 of record OU426980.1, on the reverse strand, counting down.
AATTTAGAGCTAATGGAATATTAGTCAATACAAAAAAAAAATCTTTGGATATTCAAGTAAAATCTGATCCTTCCAATGAAAAATTGATAGCGAATCGTTTAATTGTTACAACATACTACTG